>PVJI01005365.1:0-97239 GCA_004026765.1 Micronycteris hirsuta | reverse complement strand
GGCACCAATAACAGCACATGCATACTACAGAGCACCTCGGAGAGTCACAAAGATCTCTAAGACATAACAGTAAATGAAAAACACCATGGAGCGGAAGATGCACGGGATGATAAATATCACGTAAACCCACACGACTTAAACTACTTTTCTCTCTCTTTTTTATTGCTGTTCAAGCACAGTTGTCTCCATTTTCCCCCCACCACTCCCCCGACCCCAGCCACCCCCACCTCCCACCCTCGATCCCATCTCCCTCCCTTGAACCCACCTCCCTCTGGTTTTGTCCATGTGTCCTTTATACATGTTCCTTGATGACCCTTCCTCCTGTAATCCCCTCCCCCCTCCCCTCCCCTCTGGTCACTGTCAGTTTGTTCTTTATTTCAATGTCTCTGACTCTGTTTTGCTTGCTTGTTTGTTTTGTTGATTAGGTTCTACTTATAGGTGAGATCATATGGTATTTGAACTATTTTTACAGATAACTGTAAATGAGTGTGAATACACTGAAAAAAGATGAAAAGGAACATATCACAAGATAACAGCTGTTACCTATGGAAAAGAAGGACTGATAGGCAGGGAGAATTTAGCGTTTCCTGCATAACATGGAAGTTTTCCAACAAAAAGATAGTCACAAACATTAGATTAAATAGGAACTTCTAGAAAAACAGCACTGTCATCATCTTTCTCCCGAGTCCTCACAACAGCCAGAAAAGAAACAACTGCATAGAAACGCAAAGTAAAATGCTGAAGTTGGAATAATTTAATAACTAAAATCCTAAGACCATTAATGATAACAATAACTTAATTATTTCTTTTTTAAATTTTATTTATTTATTTTTAGACAGAAGGGAATGGAGGGAGAAAGAGATCGGGAGAAACATCAATGTGTGGTTGCATCTCACGTGGCCCCCACTGGGGACCTGGCCTACAACCCAGGCATGTGCCCTGACTGGGAATCGAACCGGTAACCCTTTGGTTCGCAGCCCGCACTCAATCCACTGAGCTACACCAGCCAGGGCCAATAACTTAATTATTGGTAGATGGATGTGTAAGGCATTGTTCAGAGCCATTTACATGTGATATCTCACTTATTTCTTAAAACTGTCATTCCTATTTTCAAATGAAGAAACTGAGGCACAGAGTCAGTTACTTGCTCAGTGATGCACAGCAGTGGCAGAACTGAATTTATACCCAGGCAGCTGGTTTCAAAAATCTACATTCTTAGTTAGTAAATAATGTCTTTGTATTAACTGAGGTGAACCAATGGTCTAACCTACAAATTAACTGCAAATATGGTTTCTGTCAGATTCACATTAAAATTCACTGATAATGCCATCGTATATTCCATGGACTCAAGTTCTACTATACCTAAAAAAATTCACCTACCAATAACAATGATTAAACTGTGAAATACATATTCATGTAAAAAGTTTTTTAAAAAAATGTTAACAAACGTGTCCATCAGGTATATGCAATAAAGTTATACTCTTACTATATTCCTTAAAAACCCAAATACAAATAGGTTAGATATTCACAATGTATACAGCAAAAAGCATCATTTTATGTTTCTATTTACTTAGCAATGCTGTATTTTTAGCAATGAATGGTTACGTAAAGCCACTACCTTTATCCACTTTTCTAGCTCGAGATAACTTTTCTTGCGATCTCTTTTTTAGCTCTTGGACTGGAATGCAAGCCAAGGCTTTCTCCTGGAGAGCAGGATTCTCATAGACCAGCACATGCTGAAGGTTGGCCTGAAGCACTTTTAGAATGATTGAACCAGCAGTAACCTAACAGGAAAAAAAAACCACTGAAATTAGTTTTTCTCCGTATGCTACAAAATAATATATAATACAGAACAGTAGTTCTATGACGTCATAAAGAGGAATGTATGGATTTACTGAGATAATTATGCTCAAAACCTTTACAAAATCAGAATTAGGAGACAGCTGTGCCTGTGTCTGACGCATACCTAGTTTTTCCCTCTGAGCGTATTACTGAGAATATACTTAAATAGGAGTATGGTAAGTTCTTGTCCACAAGCTTGGATCAAGACAATGCTCTCTGCAATGCATGCGACAGCCCTTTCCACTTCCAGTGCCTGTAAACAATATAATTTTTTAAAACTCTATTCGGCATTAGCAAAAGAGAGTACTTAAAGAGAAAAAGCAAATACAGATAGAATACAGGAAGAAATCACAGCAATATGCTCTCCAGAGGAAGTGGTTATAAAAACTAAAAAAAAAAAAAAAAAAAAAAATCTCTTAAAATAATGCCTAAGGCAAAGGAGCCACAGAACCCGAGAGCAGGAAGAGGCCTTGGAGTAAAAGCGCGAGGGAGACTGGGCTGGGCCCTGCAGCAGGGAGACCCAGGCGTTTTGTACCCCCTCACCCCGTCACTCCTTGTCAGCAAAGGACGCGCCTCTGAACAGTGCTGGAGGATGCTTAGATTCCTAAAAGGAAAGAGCAGTGTCCGAGCTAAGAATAGTTACTTCTGGTACAGCCCACCTAAACAAAACAAAAAATAGAAAAAATAAAAATAAAGAAAAAATTAAAAGAAGCCAAGAAAGTAAGAACATGGAAAATACAAAATGAAATGTCAGAAATAAGTTCAAATGTGTTAGTTATTACAGTAAATATGAATGAATTAAACGTGTGTATTAAAAGGTAGAGACAGATTAATGAAAAAAAAGAAAAGCCATTGCCAAATACTTTCTTCAGCATCAGGCACTGTACTGAGCACTGGGGATGGGTGCATGGGACAGACACGCTCGCTCTACAGTCTAAGGGTGGGAGGGGGAGGCACTGAGCAGGAATGACAGAGCCACCACATAAAGTCAAAAATAATGGAGTCCAAAAGAGACAAGGGCATTGTCCTCACAAAGCAGTCTGTGAATACAGAAACAAACACGGGTACAACAATGTTTATTCAAATACTTAATGACCTTTTATTAGTTGCAAGTACTGGAGATATAATGGTATAGACAATTTATTCATAGATATGATAATAATTACAAAGCAAATAATGAGGATAGTGAGACTTTTCAACAGGGTTCTGACCCTAGAATTCATGACCATGTATTTGTGGTAAAATATAAAGAAGCATCCGGTGTGCAGGGCAAGAAAAAGACCAGAACAGCATGTAGGTATGGGGAGCATGTGTATAGGGGCTATGCTTAGTACAATGTGAGGCATCAGAGAGAAGACTGGAGCACAGAGGACTACGGGGGAAATGGTAGGAAGAGAGGGCCGAGAATGGCACTGGGCCGGTAAGAAGCTAGGTTTTTCTCACCTCTTTCCATTGTAATGAGAAACTATGAAAGAGATTTAAGGAAGGGAGTAAAACAATCCGATCAGCGTTTTTAGAATATCAATCTAGCTGTAGTGTGGAGAAGCAGGTATCAGAAGACCCAATGGGGGAGGACTGCAGAACTCTTGAGAGAGCTGGTGGCTTAAAGGAGGGAGGCAGCAAAGTGAATGGATATAAAGAACTTAGGAAATAGAATCAACAAGTCTTGGTGACTGAACTGTGGGGCCAGGGGGCAGTTAGAAAAGTAGAAAAACACATAGGAATGATCCACAGATTTTTTATATGAGCAAGGGGGCCAACTGTGGAACTCCTTGAACTACTTATAGTAGGAGAAAAACCAGAAAATGATCAACTGAGGTAGAAACTATGTATGCACAGATAAAAAGTGAGCCGAGGAAAAGTCCATTTGATTTAGCAGCATGAAGCTTGCTGACGATGTCAGTGAGAGGTTTTGTGAGTGTTAGTAAGGAGACTGAGTTGTAAGGGACAAGGTTATCGAAGCAGTGCCCCAAAGTGGGCCAAGTGCACCCAAAGGAGATGCACAAAATGGTCCACTGGAATGTGAACAGAAAATATTAGAACCTGTATTTACACTATTTTCTGTACAAAAGGTAAAGCACTGTTATAATAACATTTAATATTTCGATGGATAGGGCTTCCTCGCAGGATAGAGAAGCTATCCTGGGAGAGGAAACGACGGGTAGAGCGGTGAACACTGGAAGGTTCATCCCTGTTTCTACTCGCACAGTGTTACAAAGCTTTGCAGTTTAAATGTGCCTGGTTAAGAGGATTTACAGATTGTATTATGTAGTTTTAACTAAATTAACCTTCAACTTGGCCTAAAAAAAAAAAGATTACAAAGACCTCTAGGCACTGCTAATACTAATAGCACAAGTACATGTAAACAAGAAAACTGCAGCCCTAACACATCTTTTGCTGTTTTAGTAAGAGCCCTTCAACAGCTATATTTTAAGGCAAAAAAAATTTCACAGTCCACTGAGATCTGACAAAGACAGCCCCCAAATTCAAAATTATCAAGAGTATTTAAAATATAGATCATGTCCACAATAGTTAAATGACAGTCAATACATTTTAAAAAAATTATATACACTTTTCACTTTTAACCTCTTCTTTACATTGTTTATAACGTACACAGTATATTGGCATAAAAGTATATGCATATAATGTATAAACAAATATAGATGGAGACGATATGCTCAAAAACATTTCACCGATAGCGCACATACTACGAAGACCTGCTTGGGAGCATATGAGATGCAGTGACGAGTACAGTGGGCTCAGTTCCTAAAATTCACTGTAAAGAGGAAATGAGAAATACAGGACATGCGGAATCCAGGGCTATTTGTTTGCGGGCTTGTTTCTGAGATAAGAGAGCTTATAGAAAAGGTTCTTAAACATCACTCTGCTTGTGAAAAATGCAGAGTCCCAAGTTCTCCCTCTCCCTTTCTGGTTCAGCTGGTCTGGGTTTTGTCCAGGAAATCTGCACATCCAAGTTATTCTGATGCCAATGGTGCAACCTTACATGAAAACTGGCCTTAAAACATGGTTTAAATGCCACTGAGAAGAATCCTCAAGAGAAAAGGAGGTTTAAGACTGGACGCAGTTCATGTGAGATCCCAGAGGGAACAGAAGAGAAGGGATAAAGGCACAGGGAAGGGCCTGGCCTTTATTAAGAGCAGATGCATTTCCCGCCTTAACAGAAGGGATGACGAGTGTGACAGATGACTAAAGAAACCTGATTGATTTGGTGACAAGAAATCCAGGGTGTTCACAAGAGGGAGAAATATGCTCCTTTACCAGAATTGTTATAGAAACATTAGAAAAAGTCTCTATTTTTATTTGAAAGAATTCTTATAAAAATGAGGCATTTACTGTGGCATTTTTTTTTCCCCTTACGTGAAGATTTGCACTTACCGAGAGGGTAAGAACGCATTTGGGAATTTTTATTTTAAATTTAATACTTTCAGTCTGAAAATTACCTCATTCATTGTGGTTTTTAAAGGCAGTGAAACGATCTTGAACAATAACGTTTATTTTCTTGCCATATTTCTTTACATATTAATTGGCACAACTCCAGAAAAAAGTTAAGTCATAAAAATAGAAGTTTGCTGATTGCATGGCAATTACAGCAGCTGCGCAGCCGTGCACATAAGGCAGCAGTTAATGGCTTGAGAGTTAGTTATTTGGAATAAAAATGGAAGTTTAAAATGTGAAATCTGTATCTTTTAAATCAAAAAGATTTTTTTCCTCACTAATCATACTTGATTTCAATTATTTTGGTTTCTAATGTGAGATATATTTAAGACTCCTTATAAGAAAAAGTACAATGTGTATATTTTGTCAAATCATACAACCAGCGGGAGCTGGATTAGCAAATTCACTTCTTTAGTAAAGAACCAATGCTTCTACATTCTACTAGCCCTCTTTCTACTTTATGCAACCCTTTGCACTTTTGTGGCTTTTAAATTTAGAAATTGTTTTTACACACAAAAGTTCTGTATTTTAATGATCGTTTTAATCAATTTGTGACTTCAATAAATGTATTTCTTTTTAAGATTTCACTTATTTATTTTTAGACAAAGGGGAAGGGATGGAGAAATACAGGGAGAAAAACACTAATGCACAAGAGAGAGAATGATCCCTTGCCTTCCTCACACCCCCAACCAGGACCTTGCCCACAAGCCGGCCCACAACCCAGGCATATGCCCTGACTAGGAATCAAACCGGTGACCCTTCCGTTAGCAGGCTAGTACTCAATCCATTGAGCCACACCAGCCAGGGCTCAATAAACTTATTTCTTACAACCCCCCTTTTTCTATTTATAAAAGTAATAAATGTGATAAAAACTATTTCAGAAAATACTGAATGGTATAAAAAATATGAAATCACCTATAATTTTACCACTGAGAGGAAATTTCATCTAACATGTCTGTGTACAGCTTTCCAGACCTGCTAAAAATAAACATATCTATTTTTGTGCATTTTTCCTATGAAAAATTGAATTATACACATACACACAACATGTGAGTTTAACTTCGGAATTCTGAGTTTACCTTTTTTCCCACATAATAATTCTGTGTCTAAATAGACCTCATCATCATTTATAATGGATGCAAAAAATACCGATTTAAGGATGTGTCTTATAATTTAAGTAATCTCTTACTGAAAGGTATGTAGGTGTATTTTACCTTCAAAAATAGTAGGTTTACAAACAAGAACTTGGACATTGAAATCTTCTGTCCAAAGAGACTTCTTCTCTTAAAAAGATCATACACAGATCCAGACTAAGAAGATGTCTTAAAAGATTAGTTTAAAAATTAACTTTTATTTATCATGATCTAATACAACTATTATTTTTATAATTGCAAAGAAATACTCTCAAAAATTATTTTAACTTCTCCTCTTTTGTTTCTGATATTATTTATTTGGGTCCCCTCTCTTTTTTTCTTGATGAGTCTGGTTAACGGTTTGTCAATTTTGTTTATCTTTTCAATTGAAGCACAAATATTCTTATAAGAGTTAATCCTCCATGAAAAAAAAGTTTAGAGCCCTGGCTAGTGTAGCTCAGTGGATTGAGCATGGGCTGTGAACCAAAGGGTCACCGGTTCGATTCCCAGTCAGGGCACATGCCTAGGTTGCGGGCCAGGTCCCCGGTGGGGGCCGTGTGAGAGGCAACAATACATTGATGTTTCTCTCCCTCTCTTTCTCCCTCCCTTCCCTTCTGTCTAAAAATAAAAAAATAAAATCTTAAAAAAGTTTAGAAACCACTCAACAAGAATTATAAAAGAGAACAGTAACCATCTCTTCTTCTACCAGCTCCTAGCACTATTTTTATTTAAAAAAAAAAAAGCATGTGTGTGTATAAACGTGTATGTATATACCTATATATATTCCAGCGGGAGAGAGAGGAAGGGGGAGAAAAAGAAACATCAACATCCTGAGAGAAATAACTGGTTGCCTCCTGCATGTGTTCCAACTGGGGACTGAACCTGCAACCCAGGCATATGCCCTGACCAGGGATTGAACCCACAACCTTTTGGTGTACAGGACGACACTCCAACCAACTGAGCCTCACAGGCTCGGCTTTTCTTTCTTTATTTTTTTTTAAAGACAAGCGTCAGGCCTTCCCAGCTCTGCAGAAAGGAATGACTGCCAATCATTTGCTTACCAGGGAGGTGAGGTTAAAGTCTGTGGAGTTATTCAGCTGGAGAAAATTAAGAGAAGATTTAATAATTGACTCTATATAAAGTTCTGACTCTATATGGAGAATAATGACAAGGTGTTTTACAAAAGTTAAAAGGAAGAATATGAGTTTAAGTTGGCTACTGATAAATTACGATAGAAAAATCATGAACATTTTTCTGACAGTGAACACTGAGAGAATACTTAAGGACCTACATCAAAGGGATTTTTGTACAGAGGACAATTTCCTGTCAAAGGCGATCACTCAGGTGTATCAAGAATGCCTGTAAGACAACAGCAGTTTGATTTCAGTTCTGCAGAGGCACACATCTGTATATGCTAATGACTAAACCTCATTACCTGCTAGCACCGCTCTCAGTAGATGAATGCTTTACTTACCTTAAACCTAAGGAAGCCGAATTTTTCACTGAATTGAGGCAGTGATAACGGTTAGGTTGCTAGCATTAACAACTCCCATGGTGAGCGGCTGCAGGTCAAATTCAGGTCAGAGGTATCAATGCAGTCAAGGAATCTATCTGACGGCTCTACCACTGGCCAGCAAGTTCATCACTTTGTTTTAGGTTCTATGCTAATTTGTGTAACTGATTTAAGTACCAAGGCATTTAAGTGCAGGTACATTTATAAATAATAAACAAAACTTAGCCTCAGAAGCAATAAACCACAAGTTAAGATTTAAAAGTATAAATAAAATACAGCCATTTCCCCTACTTTCATTACAAATTTGACAGTTTTTTTAGTGTTGGGAAAATGTGGACATATTAGAATTATGAATAGCTGGGGTGAAAATTCAGGAATAAGTCATAACGTGTTTTAAAATGTTTGCTGTTTCGACTTTAGAAAAACAGTTAGCCCGGCTGGTGTAGCTCAGTGGATTGAGCGCGGGCTGGGAACCAGAGGGTCCCGGTTCGATTCCCAGTTGGGGCACGTGCCTGGGTTGCGGGCCAGGTCCCCAGTGAGGGGCATGTGAGAGGCAACCATACACTGCTGTTTCCCTCCCTCTCTTTCTCCCTCCCTTCCCCTCTCTCTAAAAATAAATTAATAAAATCTAAAAAAAAAAAGAAAAACAGTTAAGGTTGAACTGTGACATTACCATTGGCGCCGACGGGGGGTTTGATGGCTGCCCTCCGCTGTTCCCCGCGTGCCGGGCTAACCCACCCAGGTCTGACGATTGTGCAGTAGGAAGCTGGGTACTGGAACTGGCTGCCGGTGGCTGAGATAATTCTACTTTGTGGCTCTTATTTGATCCATCCAATCTGCTATTTCTCTCTATGGCAATGAGGTCACGAATTTTTTGCAGCTGCTCCACTGAAGCTTTTTTAGGAAAAATAAGATGTGTTTCTCCCTGGAATTTATAAAGTTAGAAAAGAACTTAATCTTTGGTTTATATAACAATCATTCTTAGATATAGGGTCTAGCACAAATAACATCCCTTTCTTATTTCAAAATCTTTTTATCACAAAAACATAAACATGTAATTCTATAAATAATATCACATCCAAGCACACAATATGACATTTTAGGTGAAATGTTCAAACTAAAACTATAAATTATTACACCCATATTATTGCCCTACCAACCACACTCAAGCAGGTGTTACTTCTGCGGGACCCTGAATGTATATATGTATGTATGTATGTATGTATGTATGTATGTGTGTGTGTGTATAAATAAATGAAACCAATGCTATAGAATACATATTGTATAAAAATCATTGTTTTCTTATCATATGGTACTTCTAAAATATACAGTTAAAGGTAATGTCTAACATAAACCAGAAAATTAAGAAAATTTGTTTTCTTATTAGCATATAATGCTAAATCTTTTATTAGTTCAAAGAACCTTTAGAAAAATATTTGTATTTTAGGACTAATAAGTCAGAAAGCCTTGTATGAGTTGGAAATGTGTAACTCTTCTCTGCAATGGTATATGACAGCACTATTTTCTATGAAATTCCCCCTAAAATAATGATAAAGGAGATACAGCCACACAAAACGATCACCGGTCACGTAAAACCAACAATAAGTTACGTAACAACTTTTTAATCTTTCAAACCCAAGTCTTCAGAGAACAGCTACATGATTAGAGGTCTGTGTGCAGACATCACTGATTCGAGCAAGACAACAAAAAGTACATCCTGAAGGTCAATTCAGAACTATGGACAGTTCGCAGTATTACTAATCCCAGGGACTAGAGAAATAAAGAGCTGATATACATTAGTCTAATAAGAGCATAAGTCTTTGCTCCAAACACAACAAAATGTCAAACAATAAAGTCCAATTCTTTATGGAGTGATTCATTTAATAAATACCCGTAATGTAACCAGAGTGCTCTGAGATGCAATAAACATTCTAACAAAGTTCACAATGTAAAATAGTAAGTTACAAAACAAGAAAAAAGGTTAAGTGAAAATATGCTCAATCAGTTTTCAAGGTGGTAAGAAGCAGCAGTATTACCAACTACAAATGAGACAAAATATTTGTTACAAATCTCAGTAGACAGACTTGTAGACTGTAAGCATTTAAATTAAATTCTATAACTGAGAATCTTATTTTTCTTGTGATGGCAGACCTAGAAGAATCAACTGACCATGATATTACTCAATAATGCTGTGAAAACCAATCCCATAAGAATACTTTTAAAAAGCTGAAAGAGGCCAGCAAGCTCCATAGAATACTCATAATAGCTGCAAAAAAGACTATTTCCATTTACTGTGTTTATGCGTTCTGGCCATGCGCTAAGCACTTTACATACATTATCTCATGTAATTCTCACAACCAGTCTGAAAGACAGGCATTAGGTTAATTTCCACTTTCTATATAAAAATACAAAGGCTCAGAGAAGTTAAATAACCTGCCAGATGCTACAGAATTGTTAGAATAAGGATTCAAACTCCACGATCTTAATTGTTACGCTATAACTGACTCTAGCTTAGACTGAACAGAGACCAAACCCCACACATTTGTGCAGTTGGAAGGGCTCAGTAAAGAGAGACTATTTCTACAGCTCTGATGACTGTCTGCATGGTAACTGGCACAAATTGGAACACAGTGACTTTTCCAACATTAGAAGGAACCACCTCACATCTATGATGAGTGTGGGAAGAGAAACTGGACGTCTGGTTTAACGCCAAATACAGAGGCTCCTGATCTCACACTGTTGTTACTGGACGAATACTGAGACAGGGAGCTCACACCATGGACAGCAATGGAGAACAGCATACAAGTATTATGTCTCAGACCCCCCGTCAGAGAGGCCCCCCAATAAGACAGTGATGCTGCTCTTGCCTTGGCTCTCCTCCCTCCATTCTTTTCAGGACCAAGTTCTAATAGAACATGATTATGGCCAAAGTGTCTGTAGCAAAAAGGTTTTATCAACAGCACTATATTTTCATTAAAGGAAAAAAATTACAGGTTTAATGTATTCCATCCAGTAACATTTTAAGATATCAATGAGAATTCTAGTATTTAACGAACCCATGTTTCTCAAAGCTTTATTGGTGAGATAATTCTGTCAGATGATAAGCAAACTTGGCCCTGCCTGTCCGTTGAATGCTGTAATTAATATCTTTCAGTCACCAAGACAACGCAAACTGCCCTCCTCCAATGCTTCACCCTACGGGGTGAGGATGGGGGCACAGGTGGGGGGTGGGTGTAGTTCCTGGTGAGAACCACTCCCCTAAGTTAGCCTGATGGGCCATATATCCATTTGGATCTCAGTCTTTCTCAATTGTCTCAGAATTTCCATAAAAAAGAACGCAGCTTCAGAGACAAGTGGTCCCTGAAGTGTCCAGAATCTTAATACACAGTTGAAAATTTCAGGGTAGGTCTTAGACTCCTACTTCATCTCAAAGCCCACCAAGTTTCTTTCAGTGGTAGAGTTCAGTTTCAGCTCCACTGGTTCTTCCTGCAACTTGGCCACACTGAAACATTTACTTCAGACAGGTTTCGAGGTGTCAAGTCCAAAGCCAGCCAGAAACTTTAAGTATGATTTAGTTTTACCATAACAGGGTAATCTTCTCTGAAATTGTGACTCCATTTGTGTTAAATACTATCACAAGTTTCAAGCTGGCTTGTTACCTGGCACTGGTGTGATCAACCTGGTTTGCCTGAGACTGAGGGGTTTTCTTGAAAGTGGGACATTTGGTGTTGAAACCAGAACAGTCGCAGACAAACTCAGATGGTTGGTCAGCCAACAGTCACAGACAAACTCAGATGGTTGGTCAGCCCACCTGGCACTCAAATCTTTTGCTGAATGAAGGCAAATCCAATTCCACTAAATCTTTGACACTTCAACAATGAGAAATCAGTAGAGTCTCCAGTTGTCATTCAATTTTTCTGTCATTTGACTCAAATCGCTGCATTTCCTTAAACAAATTCAGCAATGGTCTCAATTTTCCCCTTCTACAGTTTCAAAATCTCTATGTTCAGATGACACCATAATTTATACCTCCAGCCTAATCTCTCCTTTTCAGTTATAGACTCTTATATCCAACTACCTACTTGGCACCTCTACTTGAATATTTAGTAGCATATCAGTGATAATTATGCAAAATAGGCTGTGTTTTATTTATCCCCTGCTATCTGTTACTATCCAAGATTTCTCATTCTCAATTAATTGTATTTCTACTCACTTAGTTTCTCAAACCAAAACCTAGAAGTCATATTGATTCCTTCTTTTCCCTTACACCATATCCAATTCATCAGCAAGTCCTACAGATTCTGTTTCAAAAAAGATGTTTGGATACCTCCACTTCTCTCCAATCTCCCCCGCTACCAGGCTGTAATCCAACAAATGTCTGCTAAGTCCCTGAACGCACCAGCACTGTTCCAGGAGCTAGCAACACGGGGAAGAAAATGGACAGAAGGCCCTGCCCTCCTGGAACTCACACCAACCACTACCACTTCTCCTGCAGACTAATACAACACACTTTCTAACTGCTCTCCCCGCTTTATCCCTTGCCTCCATCCCAGAACATCCAGAACGTTATCTTTACAACAGCTGACATAATCTTTAAAAACATTCTTTGCTTAAATCCTTCTGATGCATCTCGCTTAGAATAAAGTCCACAGTCCTTAAAACCCCATGCTCTGGCCTCCTCTATAAAACGATTTTCTGTGTCAAAACTACTCCTGCTAGAAGTCCTTTGTACACATGAATCCTTCCTCTTGAAATACTCTTACCGGAGAGTTTCGGGTACCTGACCTGCTTCTTGTCATACAGGTCAAGTGTATCTCCTCAGAGGCCGTCCCTGACCCACGCATTCTATGTAGCTGCCCACCAATCCAGTTGCTTTTCACTGTATCACCGTATCTTATTTTCTTCTTTGCATCCGTCTGTGTTTTCAAGTCTACTGTCTGTCAAACTTCTAGAACGCAAGCCTCATGCTAGAAAGATCTGTATCTACCTAGTTCACTGCTGTATCCCCAGGGCCTGGACTCGAATCTGGGGAGGCAAGCAGACAGGCAGGAAGAGTACAACCTACAGCAGCTCAGCATGTCTCTAGCAATTTCTACAGCCTCGTCAATTCTGAATGCTACCAACTACCGAGTCTCCATAATCTGGTTCAACTTCTTTCAGTATTCCACAAACTATACATGGTTAAGCATATACACATAAAGAAAATTCACAATCTTGGTAATTACTTTCATAGTGTCATAAGATTAAACTATGCCACAAGATATCCAAGAAGATGGAAACACCACACTTTTCTTTTGACCTAAAAACAAAAAAACACAGTAAGATTCTTTTCTCCTGTCACAAAACTTCTGTGAGGCAACTAAACTCAGCTTTTCTGTGTTTACACTTTTCATTTTTTACTGAGATAGGTGGTTGTACCCTATTAGTACTCATGCGTGCTCACGAATGAGGTTTTTGCTAAAAGTCTGAAGTGAGCCCTAATTTGGCCGTTGGGTTGCATGTCTGACCTCCAATTAAAAAGGATTAAGACCTGTAAGAATTTTCCCTATGGGAGAGTTGTTATATGAAAGTACATTTATTGTGACTTTTAAATGTCTAGTAGGTGAAGAAATACCTAGTTCTACAGTTATTTCCAAAATGATCAGTTAATTTTAGAGTATTATCTTATTTAGGTAATTATCCATCAACACAATAATGAACGCTTTGTACATGAACGCTGGGGAGAAGAGACCCTTGAACAGACTTACCTCTTCAAAGCCCATTTCAAATAAACATTCAACCGCTCCTCTGACCGGCAACAGTCTAGTAGAAAACGCTGCGTTTCCAATGCGGATAGATCTGTATTTTTCATCATTAGGGTTTCTGATTAAAAAAAAAAATTTGATTATATGTTATATGTAACAGTTAATATTCTTCACAACGTTTTTGCATTCCGTTTCAAATTTTATACTAGCTATCCTCCTACAATGTAGGATAAATCCCAACTTTAAAGAAAAGGGGAGCACAGTCTGGAAAAGTCCCTGATTTTGTGATTCTTTCCTCGCTATACAATTACTATAACCTCACTGTTTAATTCCACAGCTGAAAATATTAATGCTGCCATAAGAAAACCCATGTGACACTTTCATCCCGTGCTAGTCAAGCTAGATACCTTTATGAGTTTTGAGGTTGCTAAGGAAAAAATCCACGTCAGCTCCAGACTAGGGGGACCTTAACCATCAAGAATGGCGTGTGACACACAGATGGTGGCTAATAAACATTTGTGAAATGAATGAATAAAGAAACTAAGAAGCTATAAAATGGATCACAGTTCCTTAAAGACTTCATTTCTGGTAAACACGAACTTAGCTATACCTTTATAGTCACTTGATTTTTTCTCCCCTAGACCAAAGATTGTATTTATCATAAGTTCTGCTTCAGCTCAAGATATACTTTTGTCACGGCAAATATGGTAACAAAATAAAATGAAAATATAAATTTATTTCACTATAATTAAGATTTTGAATAGTATACATGTGATGATACCAGCACATGAAAAGCTTTGATTTGAGATTTTTAATAATCTTGACAAATCAGAAAGACTGCTTAAAAAAAAAGAAATATAAAGTTAAGATAATCATAGCATTATGTTCACAAGATCTTCAGAACATAATTTAGGATAAGTAGTTGTCATATCTGATACCAAATCCTTAAAATGGTGGCGGCTTCTATTAGCATTACGTTAAGAAGGATGCTGAGGCTGTGGCAGAGGTCGATGGGAAGGTGTGCTGAGGCCATCTGGCTAAGGTATGAAACCTCCGGTGGTGGGGGTGGGGAGAATGCTAGCGACTGATTAACCATCCTTGCCCTAACTATACATGTTCTCTAGATATTGTGATATAAAAACCAAAAAACAACAACAAAAAAATATTTTTAATTGTGAAAGTCTCAACAAATTTCACATTTCTTTTCCATCAAGCAATTCCCTACTGCCAAATTGTCATAAATACTATATGAATCTTTTTAAAACTGTTTCCTTAATTTCAAAAATTACACAAGCTTGCCCTGACCGGTGTGGCTCAGTTGGTTGGGCGCTGTTACGCAAACGAAAGGTTGCCAGTTCCACCCCTCACCCCTGCCCCCCACCCCTGGTTGTAGTATGTGCCTGGGCTGCAGGTTTGGTCCCTGGTTGGGACTCATACAAGAAGCAACAGATCGATGTTTCTCTTTCACATCAGTGTTCATCTCCCACTCTTTCTCCTTCCTTCCTCTCTCTCTAAAAATATATAAATAAGATCTTTTAAAAAATTATACAAGTTTATTATAGAATATTCAGAGATAAAAGCTCTAAAATTCTCAATCATCCGCACAGATTGTTACTAATCTACACTTTGCTACCCATTCATGAGACGTTAAGGAAATTGAGAGTACTTGGTAATTTTTATAACAATTTGAGGTTGCCATGAAACTTTCATTGTATTTTACAGAAGTTACAGGTCCACAAAGATTGGAAATTAAAAACAAAAACATGGTTACTCACCCCAGTTCATCTGAGAATAACAGATAGATAGTTGAGAAGCAAACACAGAGAAAAAGATACAGTCTACTGTTTCATTCTGTGTATCAGAGCAGGGTTCCGCAACCTCGGCATTACTGACTTCTGGGGCCTTGTTTTGGGGGGCTGCCTTGGGCACAGCAAATGTTTAGCATCCTTGGCTTCTACGCCACCCTGTGTCACAAGTGTGCCTCCCTTTCGTACCATGTAACCAAGAAACATTAAACTATAAAATAACCCTACATTTATCAAAGCAAGTTACTCATAAATGAGGCATCCTTTCATTATAGTCAACACTTTCCACAGAGCAATAAATGCATCAGTACCAACCAGATGATGAATTCTACTGGTGCAAAACTACTTCAGCTATTTTAATCTACTTTTTCCAAAGTGCTTCAGATTTCTACATGACCAAAATCTTTTACTGGGCTTCATTTTCTAGTGTTTCTTCCCTCTTGTACCACTGTTCTGCTATAGCTTATTGTTTTTACACGTTTCAAAATAACTGTTGATATAAAACTTTTCCACAATAGGCTTTGTATAGTTTACATTTTCCTCTTTAGTTTCTAGTGAGCAATTTTCTTTTTACAACATAGATGGACCTCATTTATCTGTTTTTCTCACTAAAAGCAAGTTGAAAACAAACAAAAGTTACAGTAATGCCCAGTTACCCAAATCTTGTCTTCCTCTTTTGGTGGGGGGGGGGGGGCGCAAAAAGCTTTGTTGTTCTATTTGGTCCAATGCATGGGAGAGGGCTCCGGGATGGTTAAAAAGATGCCTAGTGGTTGTAGGGAGAGGCTCAGGTAAAGCCAGATACCTGGGAAATGCACAGGGGCCCCTCAAAGGCCTCTGGGTTCCAAAGGCTCCTAGTTGTGCTTAAGGGTCAGCCTTTCAGAGATATTGCCCAGCCCAGCCTGGGGGCTGGCCAGCCTGTGGAGGTGAGTCAGGCAGTCACCTGTCTTCCTGATGAGTTTCACCTCCTTATCTAGGAAATGGTTCTCCAGGGAGTCACAGAGATGAGTGTCTGTGTGGGCAGAACCCAGGGCCTACAGATCCAAAAGGGTTCTTCTCCAAGGCCATGGCTGCTTCCATGGCATCCTGAGTTTTACCTCACTCATCTCGGGAAGGCTTCAGCATGACCTGGAAGAGAATGTGGTCACTGCGCTGGTTTTGCAGCTTTAAGAGATGCTTGGCAACCTTGCGCAGCTTCTCCAACTTGAGGAAGAAGTGGCCCATGCCCTGCAGAGCCACACTGTCAGGGATGAAACAGAAAGCCCAGAGAGAGGTATGTGTAGGAGGCCTGCAGATGCAGGTTGGCCAGCTGGTTGCCAGCAGCCTCCACCTCGGGGGAATAAGTCTGATGAATGTGGGAGCTCATGGTTATTCCGCAATGAGGAGTTAAGGTCAAAAACAGTGCTGGCTGGTCTCAGAGGCTGAGAATGGCTGAGGTGGTTCCAAAGGTGGTGACTGGAAAAGAGGCTGGAGGCTGGTTGGACGCTGGAAAAAGGGGCGTCCCTGGGTCCGTTCTGTCCAACCCTGTTGAAGAAAGAGCAGATCCCAGGGACCACCGAGAGCACTGACCAGTTTCATGGAGACTAACATGACGCCAAAAGTCCACGCTCAGAGGCTTACAGAGCTTGGCTCCAGGGCCATCATCAACCTCAACTCTTGTTTCCATTTCCTCTCTTGGAAAAGTGTCATACAAACACTTTCAGGACCTCTAGCTTTGTAATGTCATCCTAGAGCGTCCACTATTCTTGAGCTCATTACTATTATCCAGACTCTGTAGTGTCTAAAGTATCTCAAGAATCACCTTTATCTTTCCCTGATCTTATTTCATTAACTTTCTCTGCAGACTTTTTTCAGATGTTGTTTGCTTTTCAAGGTGTCTTTTTTCCCTTCTATTTTTGTTGATCATTAACTATTTCTGCAAGCTGTAATATTTATCTTGCTTGTTAGCCAATTATTTTGCATCTTTACATGAATTTTGCAGGGAGGGGGTTGGGTGGGTGTTGTTGGATGCTGAATGAATGGGGTACTGAAAGGGCAGCAAAATTTCCTATATCTCACTCAGCCATAATTTTGAACATATTTTGGTGTCTTCAGAGTTGTCTCATTCCTGATATCTACCAAACTGTTTAATTTATGGGGGGAAAAAGTCGTTGTTTTTACAGTTGCAATGGTAGGGAAAAGGCATACTTTTCTCCTTATAAAAGTCATAATCTACTATGTTTTAAGATTTTAAGATATGTTAACAACAGGCCTCACGCTAAGGTGATAGCATTTCAGAAAAAAGAAAAACTGAAATGTTTCTCTCTATTTCAGAAACACTGAGAAGTAAATATTCTGATAATTTACTAGCCCTCTTTCTCTTTGGAACGCAAAAATCCCAGAAAGGGTTCACACAAATGGAAACTTAGTACACGAGTACACCTATGACCTTGTATTTTTATTACTAATCACAAAAGTTGCTTTGTGGGTCATTTTTAAAATTCTAGTCCCCCTGAAAAATCTGTTATTCTGAGGCACACACAAATTTTCAAAAACACCTATCTGCCTGAGAACCATCTGGGAACCATCCCTGGCTCTAACTATACACCATTCTCTGAGCAGACAACAAGGGAAACATTCATGTAATCTAGCTAGTTTAACATGGAAAACGGAACAATAACAAGAGACAACATATGTGACAGGTCCTTTATTTCTACCTTTGGCAACAATCCTATAGTGTAGGTCTTTTTCTTCCTTTTAAAAATGAGGAAACTGAACCCCGAGAGTTTACATAAATTGCCTATAACCACACATTTTAGGAAATGGTTGACTGGGATTTAAACCAACTGGCCTGATTACAAAGCTTACATATTCTCCACCATGCAAGATGCCAACAAACTCTTGCTCAACCCTTGCTCAATATCTCCAGGTGTCAGTAATAACCCAGACTAGAAATCTGAAGTTATTTCAGTTGTCTCCTCCCATTACCAGCTCTGCTTGCATTCGGTCGTCAAGAATGGCCAATCAATCCCTGCCTACAATACTTCTCTCTCCAGTCTATCCTCACTTATGCTTATGATTACTTAAATAGCTTCACAAATGAAATCCATGCCTTGTGTCTTTTTACATCATTATTCTACACAAAACTCCTCCACAGGCTTCTCTTTCAGTCTAGAAACTATAATCATTTTGTCTTGCCGATTATGTCAAATATATGTTCTCTGCTACTCTATTAACCGAACCCATCTCAACGAACCTCTGTTCTCAAAACTCTTCTATGTTAGGCCCTGGTGGCTCTGGCTCAGTTGGTTGGAGCATCGTCCCCTAAACAGAAAGGTGGTAGGTTCAATTCCCAGTCAGGGCATCTGCCTAGGTTGCCGGTTCAGTCCCTGGTTGGGAGCGGGGTGGAAGGGGTACATGCAAGGGGCAGTTGATTGATCTTTTTCTCAACGATGTTTGTCTCCCTCTCTTGCTCCCCTCTCCCCTCTCTAAAATCAATGAGAATATCCTTGGGTGAGGATAATTAAAACAAACAAAGAAACATAACAGAAAACTGTTCCATGTTAGGTCCCTGTGCTATCTCCTCACATAAACATGTTAAGTGATTAAACATTATCTTGGAATTGTTCTTTAGATTTTACACTGTGGCTATTTTCCATACCTGTATCTTTCTCCCATATTTCTTTTCTTTAAAAAAAAGAAGTATTTTTATTTTATTTTTCATTTTAGACAGAGGGGAAAGGAGGAAGAAAGAAAGGGAGAGAAACACCAATTGGTTGTCTTCTGTAAGTGCCCCAGTTGGGGACAGAACCCACAACCCAAACCAGGAATTGAACCTGTGACCTTTAGATATGCAGATGACACCTAACCGCTGAGCCACACCAACTAGGAGGACCACATTTATTTTCTTTGAAGGCAAAAACCACTTTCCGTTCTTGGGCCTTCCCAATCATATATAGCTCTGTTCATAAACAACAACTGCATGAAATTTACAAAAGAAATTAGTGGAAAAATCAAAATTTTTGAAAAGAACAAACAGAACATTTTTTATCTAGAAGCCAGTAAACTGAAAAAAAAGGTAAGTTTCCAATCCACTGCCTATTGTGCATGCAAATTAGCATATATTTTATTCTGCAATTTCATTAGCTTTATGCCTCTTAGTTGGGGAGTAGAATATCATACAAAACAGAAATTTAAAACAACCTGAAGTATTACTTTCATTTGTGTATAGTGACAAGTATCATTGTTTAAAAAAAAAAACAACTGCTAATGGAAAGTCTCATTTCAGCTCTCCTTCTATGAAATACTATGCCATACCCTGAGAGAGAAGAAAGAGATTATCAAGACACTATATTAGCATTAAAAGTATCTCCAACACTAAGATTTCCCCAAACAATAAAAGGAACGGAAAACCTTAGTGTTCTCAACTCTCAAATAAGTTAGATGAGCAGATCTGTAATGTAGTGTGACTAGAAAGAAAGAAGAAATTTGAAGCTTTTCTGTTAAGAGGTTAGCAAGTCACTGGACAATGTGGCTAGAAAGAAAGAAGAAATTTGAAGCTTTTCTGTTGAGAGGTTAGCAAGTCACTGGAATGAGGAAAGCAAAGATGGATGCCCCCCAAGCCCCTGAAGGAGTTTAAATTCTAAGAATATGAGGGTAGGGACTAATACTACTACTTAAGACAGACGATAGTTTTTCTACCATCTCCATGAGTTCCAAACTCCTAATTCCTTTTTTAGATAAAACACTTTTTAAGATCAGAAGCACAAGCCAGCTAAAGCTGGCAGCATGACAAGTCTCTTTTATGAGTTTGGTAAATATTCATAATGATGATTATGATGCCGAGATACAACTGGCATGCAAAGGATTTCCTTCCTCAAACCCACCCTGATCTTAGAACTTGTTGGTGTCACTGCACTAAAAGCAGAAGTAAATCGTCATAACGAGGCCACCTCCCTTTCCTGATAGTGGGGTTTAAATAGCTTGGCTTTCCAAGTGGGCGGTCCCCGCTGACGGGCCCTGGAGAACTCAGCCTGTGCGTTCATTCATGCAGCGTCCACCGGCGTCCTCGCGCTCCGAAGAGCTAGCTGTTACAGCGCTTAGGGTGAAGATGAGTTGAGAAGGGGTCACAGAGCAGGAAGCGGTCCCCACACAGGTCACAACTGCTGCAGCCCTTGTAACATCTGGCACATAATAAGGGCTCACTGTGTGTTTCCTTCAATTTACTTTTAAATCATGAATGTTACCTATATGAACACTGTTATGACCGCCACGGTTAAAATCCTTCACTTGTAACTGATGTCTCTGAAATTGGGTCACATGAAATCTATAACCGGAAACTCGGAGGGGTTTCCTTTGAGACTTCACGCCAATATACCCACCGCTCAGAAGATCAAGTGCACCAGGGGCTGAGGGAGTACAGAGAATCTAGATAATCACGCTGAGCTGGTAACTGAGGCGACACGCTCAAGCACCTGGCACCCGGAGCTCCTTTAACCTGTTTCATTTCCCTCCCAACACATCACGTCCCCTCCTGAAAACACCGCACCATTTGATCTAAGAGCTGAGGTGGTGATGATTCAAAATGAATAATTAAACTTGCCTCCCAATTCTCCAAATCTGTCAGGTCCCTTAGACATCTAGAACTGTACTTTTGCTCACAGGAGAATGAAACAAATTACTCCTACCCAAGGAGATTATTTCCACAAAGTCCTACTGAAAGAGTCATTCTGAAAGTGAAATCCAGATACTAACATGAAAATTGTAACTTTAAAATAATACGGTTAATAAGGTTTCAATCAACAAAAATGCCATAAAGAGGTAAAAAAAAAAAAACCCACCATTTTAGTATTATACTTAATATTAGGATATTCACAAAATGTTAAGAAAACATTCTGTCAGACTAACTTCTGATAAGCCTATGGAAATGTAAGGCTCCCCGTTCGGGAAAAATCCAGGCAATGGGAATGAAAGGCTGTTTATCGTTTACGTCCTGTCGCGTAAAACTGGTAAACACGCGGATCAGAGGCAGGTGTCTGGGGGCACGCCTTCCCACCTGCCTCGCCCTGCCCTCCCCGAGCCCTCCAGTTCGGCCGGAGCACCCCGACATCAGTCAGGTGCCAAGTCACAAGTGCAGAGAAACTTCCTCTTTCTTGGGCAGGGGTGGGGCCTGGCCGGATCTCCAGGCCCCTGACCCGCGGGCTGCGGCGCTGAGTCACAGCCAGGTCCCTAGTCCCCCCTGGTGTCTCCGCCCTCCCGGGCCCCGGCCGGGCGCCCCCAAACCCAGGCCGAGCGGGCGCCGCGTCCCGCCCCGCCCGGCCCCGCAGCCCCGCGGACCCCGCAGCCCGGCACCTGAGGATGTTGTCCGCGTAGGTGAGCAACAGCTTGGAGGCTTCCAGAAAGGTCTCCGGCGTGTTCTGGCAGAGCTCGGCCACCGCCGGAGACGCGGAGTCCGAAGAGCTGCCTAGCGCCGCCGCCGCCATGCTTGAGCGCCTGCGGCCGTCGCCGCCCCTCGTGTGCCGCGTCCGCACTGAGCAGGCGCCTCAGCGCGCGGCCGCCCCTGCGGCGAGCCGGGCGGGGCGGGGGGCTGTTCGCGAGGGGCGGGGGAGTTGGTCTGGAGAGGGTGGTGTGGGCCTGATGGGAGGGGCGGGTATGGTCGGGAAGGGCAGGGGTCTTGACCGGCGGAGGCGGAGGCGAGGGCGTGGAGGGTGGGGCGGGGGTCTGTTCCGAAGGGTTGGGGGCTCTGCCGGGGGGCGGGTCAGGGGGCTAGACCGCGCGGAGGGTGCGTACGTGGGGCTGTGGGCGCGTAGGGAGGGGCGGGGCTTGGGCGGAGGACTCGGGGTACCTGTTCTGGAGGGGCAGAGTCCTCGGCTGGGTGGTCTGGGGTCGTTTGGGGAGGATCAGGGTTTTTCACCAGGGTGGGCAGGGGTCTGGTTGTCAGGGCCCGCGGGCTTCGACTGGAAAGGTGGGTTTGTTGTTGGTGAGGGTGTTGGATTAGGGGTTTACTTTGGCGGACTGATGGGGTGCCTGGTGGTCAGGGCGGGGGGAGGGCTTCTCCTAGTGGTCAGGGCCGGGGGAGGGGCTCTTCCACCCCCCAACAGAGGTGAGGAAACCTCTAATGCCCCCACCCTTTCCCCCCAAATAAAACAATCTTACAATTCGTTCTCCAAGATTGTCAGGCCTTCCTGGATAGAAGTGGCGAAAGACTCCAGAAGGAAGGAGCAACAAACGTTCAAAAACAACTGAGTGGCAGTAAAACGCTGCTGGGTTTCTGGTATGTGAATTATTTCTAGAATTAGATGAATGCTTGAAATTTCTTGCGTAAGTCCCAGCTCAAATAGCGTGATGGCTCTTTAAAGAAATTTTTCAAACTGCAGTTTGCAATATGGTGTTTTGTGGACTCAGTTTTCCTAGTAGTGAGACCAGCATTAAACGCATAGACAATAAGGACAAGATAGAATAGAATGCAGGGAGACCAAAGACAATAAAAATGTAGATAGTAAGGGTAAGTGTTATTTTGTGACTTTGTTTTGCAGGTAGATATGTGATCAGTGTCATTTTAGACGATGAATCACATCCTCTATTATCCATTCTCTGTCTTACCATGCATGCCCTTGAAAATGTACTTTACCAACGAAATTCCTTTCCTAACCTGAACAAATATTTATCTTGATCTTATGTTTTTGAGAGAAGTTACCTAAGTAACTTCTTTAACTGTTCTTATTATTTACCTTTTGTTTGCTTTGAAATTTTCTTCCAGTATCTGTGAACAAGGCCCTCAGCTATGCCATCTACTTCGGTTACACTTCATCTGCTGGTTATTTGTGAGAAGTTTTTAATACAAATGTATGGCTTTAAAGAAAGATTTTATTTACTTTGGGAGGGGTGAAGAAAGGGAGAGAGGGAGAGAAACTTCTATGGGAGAGAGAAACATTGATAGGTTGCCTCTTGTTTGCTCCCTAACTGGGGACTGAACCCAAAACCCAGGCATGTGCTCTGACCATGGATAAAACCGGCGACCTTTTGCTCTGCAGAACGATGCCCATCCAAGTCACACAGGTCAGGGCTAAATATGTAGGTTTCTGGACCAGCTTCTGGGAATAGTGTGCTTAATGCTAGTACATTGGGAGCTGCTATACCTAAAATTTTCAGTGACTTGACACAAGAGAAATGGCTTTCAAGCTCACATAACAGTTTAGTAACGCGCGTGTCATTAGTCAGAGGGCAGCTTTCCTCCGTGTAATTATTCAGGGGTCCAGGCTCCTTCCACTCCATAGAATAGAGGTCAACAAATATTTTCTGTAAAAGGTCAGAGAGTTTAAGGTTTTGTGGCTATAGGGTCTCTGTTTCAACTATTTAACCTTGTCTGTGCAGTTGTAGTTCCATAGACAACACTTGAAAATGTATGGGCTTAGCTGTGTTCCCATGAAACTATTTAGAAAAACAGGTAGCCTGCTGGGTTTGACCTGTAATTTGCTAAGTTCTGCCTTAGAGAGATTTATAGTGACTTCTGTGCTAATTAACAGTTGGGCAAAACGAAGGCCTGCCTGCTTAACCACGTGGGCGTAGAAATGACATACTGCATTTTCTCTAGCCTGTTGTGGGCAAAAATGAAACTGCATCTAGCTAAAGGAGAGCAGGCTGGGAAATGTAGTCCCTGGCTGGACAGGTACCACCCACCACTCTATAGAAAGATGAAAGGTTGGGGTCTGGGGTTATAACTAGCTGTTTCTACTGAAAGTTATATTCTTCTTAATTGTTCTTTTTTCTCATTAACACATTATTCCCATTATTTATCCTTAAATAATTGTGCAAGTTTTTAAATACTATATAGTTTTTATGATTTTTTAGAAAATGCAACACTTCAAGTGAGAAGGAAACCCAGTATACTCGTATACAAAACACGAAAGTGGTGGTGCTGTTGAATTGAAGCAGGAGTGTGTATGTGTGTGTGTGTGAGGGACAGAATGCCATCACCTTCACCATCTCCTTGACAGTGATAATAGACTTACAGTACTTTTGTGGGGAACATGGAACCACAGTGTGAAAACCAATGTTGTAGACTTAATACCGAGATAATAACATACAGTTTATAAAATCATAGAAATCATTATTTCAAAGGTAGTTCAGTACTTTATTGTTTATTTTAAATCACCTGAAATTTAAATTAATCCAGATTATTCTTTACCAATACTCTGTTAAAGTTCTTGAGTAATTACAGTCTCTCTTGGACACCACCATTTAGGAAGCTATTAAGATAATTTATTAAGAAGGGACTTTGACTCATTCTTTCCCCCATCTGCTTCTTCCACTTAAGTCAGGCTGAAAATATTTTGATTTTTTAGTTTCTTTTAGAACAAAAATTGAAAATATTAACTTACCCTTAATCTCTTTATACTCACCATTGTTCAAACAACTGAAGGATGTTCTATATTAAATCAACTTTGAACTTCCATTCTACTCTTTTACTTGAATTTTTTTTTGCTCCAAAATAATGTTTCTTTTTCCCCCAGGATTCTAGCTTTATAGCATACCATCTTTAGAGTGGAATAGAAAAAAGAAACCATTACATTTTCCCCATGTTTGGTTTTGTCAAAAAGAAGAAAATGTTGAACTCAGTAAAGATCATCAGCAAGAGACGAGTTGAATGAAGCCTTACAGAAATTGTTACGGTGACTCACCTTTGTGTGATTGCATTAAGTGATTCACCAACAATTTGTTGAGTACCTGTTTGTGCAAAGTAGTTGGAGACAGACGACATAAGAGACTTTTAATCTAGTAGGAAAGACAAAAATAATACCTTACATATAGATAGCCCTGTAGTTGATGAAACAAAAAAGTTATTTTGAAAAGCAAGACAAAGTTATTTAGTAAGAAATTCACAAAGCAGTGTCTGTATACAAGCCAATATAAGGGCATGTGCTTATTCATTCATTCCTTCACCAAATTTTTATATAGTGGCTACTAAATGCCAAGCACTGTGGTAGGCAATGAGGCAGTGAAGGAGGTAAGCCAGGCCCTGCTTCATGAAGTCATAAGGAGTTTATAGCAGTTTTTAGACCAGCAGCACCAGCAGCACAAGGAAACTTGTCTGAAAGAGTCTCAAGCCCTATCTTTAAAGGTGAAACCCTTCAATCTGTGTAGCAACAAGCCCTTGCAGTGATTCTGATGCACAATAAAGTAGGAGAGCTAGCTGGAAGGAAGGGGAAGTTCATTGTGGACCACAGTTTCATGGAAGGAGAAGAATTTGAATAGTATCCCTTACATTTGGAGGTTAAGGAGATGAGGAAGGGGAGGATTTCCTAGCTGTGGGAGAACCTCCAACACTTAATCAGGACAACACCCTAGCAGTGTTTTCTCCTCAACATCTGTATCTCTCTTCTGTGCCATTTCCTTACTTCAAGTCCTTATCACCTGTTGTTCAGTCTTAAGTCGATTCCCATGCCCGTTCCCCACATTGCTCAAATCTGCCTTGCACACTGCTGCGACAGTGATCTTTGTAATGCACACATTTTTCGGTCATGTTATCCTTCTGTTAAAATGTTACCTATGGCACCCTCAGGTCAAGTGGTGTCAGGAATCAGGCAAGTAACTTCAATTTCCGAAGTGGCTTTGTTCAAGACAAAAAGGAGTAGAAGAGACCCTGGTGAAGGAAATAGTTTACCACATCTTTCCAAGAGGAATTTAGATTCAGTAAAAGATTGCAGTCCAAATTAGACCAGGACTGCCAATCTGTTATTTCTGACCTACAGGCTCTAATCCAAAATCTTCAACGTGACACCTAAGACTTCTTGTGATTGCCTCTGCTTTACTCTCATACTTTTACTGTTGCTTTGTCCCACAATTCAAATCTAACATTGGCCATATTGAACTACTAGTAGTTTGTGGCAAATAACCATGTCTCCAGGCTTTTGTTCTACTCCATCTGTCAGAATGCTCTTTCCCACCCAATTTACTAGACATACATTTACTCATTTTTAAGATGCATCTCAAGGATCACTTTTTTTTGAACCCTTTTCTGAATTTGAAAGGTAGCACTGATCTGCTTATCCTCTGTGTTATTATAATTCTATATGTTCTTCCATGATAGCACCTGTTTCAGTGGTTTCCACATATGCTTCCATGGCCATCTCCCTCTATTAGACTATAAACTTCTCGAAAGCAGTAACATGTTCTACTCATTTTTGTATGCCAGCTTCCAGCACAAGGTGGGAGGAAAATGAATGTTGAAGAAATTACAATCAAAGATACAGAGATGAAAACAGAAAAAGTTAAAGTCAATCCAAAGTTAGTAAGATCAGTTTTGCTGGGTAGAATTCTATTTAATAGAGAATGGAAGCTATAGCTGAAAAGATGGTTTGGAATAAGAGTGCAAATAATCTGAGCAGAAGGCTATGGTAAGTGTAGCACTTTTGAAGAGTTTGATGGAGGAAAACATATGGTGTTAAATAGCAAGGAATATGGTACTAAGTCATATACAGCTATTAAAATATAAAATTCCCCACCCCTTTCCAAATGAAAGATCAAAGGTAGAATTAAAGATGAAATGACTTGTGGTTTGACTTTTTTTTTTAGTATGTGGTTTGATTTTTGACAAATTGTAATTGATTCACTTCTTATCCAAAATAATTTTGTAATATTACAAAAAAAATAAAGCAGCACATTAAAACTGTACATTTCATTTGACTTCATCTTTTCACGCTATGATTTTACAATATATTACAAGGAAAAGAGAGCAAGTTTGGGTACTTATCATCAAGTTTGAAGTTATTTTATAACTACATGCATTTATCTTAAAGTAACTATTGTCATTGAATGAAGGTCAGGCTAAGAAGTGAATGAATGGGCCTTGGATCAAGAGGGACGCTTCACTGAACTATTTTAGATAAAGTGTATTTTGAAACTCATTTAAATCCAGTACTAACCAGGAAAAGCTAAACCTGACCCATATTATTTCTCTGGAGCTGGGAAGAAGGCTGAGCTCTCTAGTTGGAGGCAAACGCTTCAAGAGACATTGCCCAGAAGAAAGCAAAGTGGTTGGGACATTCAGATGCAGATTATATAATCAATCTTTTAAAGAACAAAGGATACAAAGCTCGCACCTATGAGGGCAAGTGAGCAATCGAGATGGTTATCTAAATGCCACATTGGTGATTCTTGCCTCTTAAAGTATTTTCATATTTTATTTTCCATTCACAGATTCATAGCCAGCTCTGGGCAAATAAAGATACTAAATTTTTCAGACCCTTAGAAATAAACTTCTATATTCTTCTGATGTATCTATTTTTGTCAGATATTGGGTGTGGTATTTTGAATACTGCTCCAGACCCAGCAACAATTTTTAAAAAGTAAAAATAACTATTATTGCAAAAGCATTATTCATTGTACAAAATATAGCGACTAGTGCTTAACAAAAAATAGAGGAGGTTATTATCAGTCATTGTACGTCCTTTCAAACCTTTAAAAAAACTCTAAAAAATATACACTTTTGAGGGGTAACTTGTATCTCCTAACATAGTTTCAACATTTTTGCACATTAGTCATTTACAAAATTATTTTAAAAGCTTCACAGCATTTAGATGTACCCACAGAATACACAACCATTTTCTTGGTGTTAGGAATTTTGGTTAATTCTATTATAATTCTGGGAGGTACATTAATAACTTTAAGGCTTAAATTCCTAGGATTCCAGTAGAATATGATGGTGTTCCTTCTCCCACAACAAGGAGATATGTAGGCATTATTCTTTCACAAAACAAATTCCCGTTGTGATGCCATCTTATCCCGTTAGGTGCGAGTTCTTGATTAACTTCGGATCCGTAAGGTTGCGCGAGAGGTGATTCTTCCAGCGCCCCCGGACGCCGGCTGCTTCCACTGACCGATCTCCGCCAAGGTGACGCGGGGCAAGGGCAACGCGTTGGAACGGTCTTGGTCGTAAGGCGTGCTTGTGCACGCGCACGTGCGGACGTGCATGTGCGCTTGCGCAGTCGAGCATTGTTGCCTAGGACGGCGGCTGCGCGAGCGGCCGGAGGGCTAGTGAAGGTATTTTGGCTGCTGGAAAGTGTTACTCCTCCCTTTCCCCGCCAAATCAGGTCGGGACTAGATCGGGAGAGGGGAGTCTAATGACCTGGGGTCTGGCCGCTTTCCCTGTCGCGTGCTTTCTTCGGGTGTGTGTGATCGTGCTTGAGAGGCGGGGTGGGGGTTTGGCCACACCCCTTTACTCCCGCCTGTGGTCTTTGCGGTCCCCGAAACCCTGGTTATTTCCGCGTTTTGAAGATCAGTGAAGTCTATTTACTCCCACCTCAAAGAATAGGCCCTGAAATATGTGTAGTGCCGCTGACACTAGAACTGCCATTTAGAATAAGGCCTCGATAAACCTGAAAAAGGATGCTTCCTGCAGCAAATATCAGGCTTGTAGTGCCTTCGTATTTTCCGTGGTATGATTCCTCTTTGGTGAATTGATTGAATCATCATTTCACCTCTGTCTTGGAATGTCTGAGGGTACTTACAGTCTAAAAAGAGAGTTAAGTCCAAACAGGTGGTCTGATGATGATATATGCAAATTAAAATAATGTAACACGGGTATCAAACTCACATCAGCTATGCTGTTTCCTTCAAAGGGTCGAATGTAATTTTAGGACTTTATAAACGTAACTACTCGGTAACAGTCAAGAGAGCTCGGTGCTGCTGCTGCGGGATTAGAAACAAGGTGCTGGGCTGGATAAAACAAGGTGGAGGGCCAGATTCGGCCCTGGGCCTTGTGTTTGCCACCTGTGATGTAACATTATTTTCCCTGTGCTCATTAACAGCTCACAGCAAGCACCTGAAAGAACACTTCGGCTATTGTTACACCTTTAAGCTATTTAAACAGCACTACTTCCTGGGCGTTGGTGGTCTGTTACTGGAGTGTGTTTCTGATCATCTGAATCTCAGCCATGTTTTCAAACTGCTTGCAGAATGTGCTAAAAATTACAAACCCTCATCTTCTATATTCAGGATTATGCTACCAATTAATAAGAAATAAAAGGAGGTTTTTCGGATCTGTGCCGGCATCCAGATTGCGCAGGCGGGTTGTCATTACAGGCATTGGCTTAGTGACCCCTCTTGGTGTTGGAACTCAACTGGTATGGGATCGTCTGATCCGAGGAGAGAGTGGAATTGTTTCACTGGTTGGTGAAGAATATAAGAGTATTCCTTGCAGTGTTGCTGCTTATGTACCAAGAGGTTGTGATGAAGGTCAGTTCAATGAACAAAACTATGTGTCCAAATCAGACATCAAGTCCATGTCTTCACCCACCGTTATGGCCATTGGGGCTGCAGAGTTAGCCATGAAAGATTCTGGCTGGCATCCTCAGTCAGAAGCTGACCAAGTGAGTACTGGTGTTGCAATTGGCATGGGAATGATTCCTCTGGAAGTTGTTTCTGAAACTGCTTTGATGTTTCAGACAAAAGGTTACAATAAAGTCAGCCCATTCTTTGTCCCCAAGATTCTGGTCAATATGGCAGCAGGCCAGGTCAGCATTCGCTATAAACTCAGGGGCCCCAATCATGCAGTATCTACAGCCTGTACCACAGGTGCTCATGCTGTGGGAGACTCTTTTAGGTTTATAGCCCATGGTGATGCTGACGTGATGGTGGCTGGAGGTACAGATTCTTGCATTAGCCCTTTATCTCTCGCTGGGTTTTCCAGAGCCCGTGCTCTGAGCACAAACTCTGATCCTAAGGTGGCATGTCGACCATTTCACCCAAAGAGAGATGGTTTTGTAATGGGAGAAGGTGCCGCTGTGCTGGTGCTGGAAGAGCACGAACATGCTGTGCAACGGGGAGCGCGGATCTACGCAGAAGTTCTGGGCTACGGACTGTCAGGTGACGCTGGTCACATAACCGCCCCTGACCCTGAAGGAGAAGGTGCCTTCAGGTAAGGTCTGTTTTTTCTTTTCATTCAAAATGTTTATTCAAATAAGATATTTCATTGGAGTGTCAAGTCAGGGAAACTTGTGCTAGCATCTGGTCTTGGTGTAGAGTATCTCTGTTGTTGTTCCATTTTAGACTAAACAAAGTGTTTTTGAGTTCTTTGCTTTAACATGTTTCAAGTATTTGAAAGCATTTGAAAATCCTTACAAAAGCTGGATTTTAGCAAAGGCCAGGTGCGCCTTTGCGATCTTTTCATACCTCCAGTTGTGCTTAACGGCTGTCAGGCTGCCCCCCCCCCCCCCCCCCCCCCCCTTCATCCGGCTGGGACAGCAAAGTCAGCCCTTCCCTCTACGTGTGTCCGGTCTGTGCTGCATTTCAGCAGGGTTCTGCTGTTCTTCCGTTGGCACTTCCCAGGGATATTGCTAAAATGCAAAGTCTGGTTCTGTAGGCCTAGAGTGGTGGTTGAGCTGCTGTGTTTCTGACAAGCTCCCAGGCGATGCTAATGCTGCTGGTCTGAGGACCACACTTTGTGAAGCAAGTTGCTAGTTGCTGTTATAGAAGAGATAGTGAGTTAAGTTAAAAAAAAAAAAGTGTTAATTGTGTTAATGTGTTAGCTGATAGGTTAGCCTGCTTAGATCATATTATATTGTAACCAGTTAAATTAGCCAAGGGTTGGCAGACCTTTCTGCAAAAGGACAAATAGTAAATATTTTCGGCTTTTGGGCCATAAGATTTCTGTCACAACTACCCAACCCTGCCTTCTAGTGTGAAGTCATCCATAGATAGTACATAAGTGAATGGGTGTTTTCCAGTGAAACTATTTACCGCAATAGGCAGGGCCACAGTTTACCGATCCCTGAATTATACTTTTGAGTTTTAGTGAATAGTTGCTAGTGCTAGAGATGTGAAGTAGCCAGCTAGTTGAAGAAATAGTTATGTTTAGATGAAACTTTTCAGCACACTTTATATTATATTCTAAGCTGCCTCTTAAGGAAATATGTGCAGCCCAGAGATTGAAACTAAAAAAGAAGGTGTTGACATACATGAGATTTTCAATGGTTTTTCCAGGGAAGTGTTTTATTTTTGGATTTGTTTGTTTGTTTTTGGCCTAGCTTTGAACTTTATTTCAAATTCTTACAGCCTAAATAAAGAGGATTTTGAAAGGTTATTTGAAGCACTGAAGTAATGGTGTGACATTTTTAGATTATTGGGACATATGCCAAGTTTTACATTTAAATGTGAGAGAAAAAATTAAAACATGGTTATAAAATTTTCTCCACATTTTAAATCTATACACACACACACATCCATGTATGCCCACAGGCACACACATCCCACTGATAAAAATTCCTGGAAGAAAAGTTCTTCTAGACTTGAATCAATGTGTGTTCTTCTCCCAAGGGAAAAGTCATTTCAGATAAGTTGAAATATATTTTGTTAGAGATTATAAAATCCATAGGCTTCTATGTTTATCTCTTGGTGAGGAATCTGTCCAGGGTACTGGGGGTGAGTCATTATTCCCAAGCAAATGGCATTGTAACTCACATGGTAATCCAAGGTGGGGTTCTGTTATTAGACAGGATTATTTTCATCTAATGTACTTGGATATTTCTTTCACATCAGCCATGCAGATAATGAATCCCGTGTTAAAATTAAACTTCGTTCTGATAAATTTCTTTTGTTATTTTATTAGATGTATGACAGCTGCTGTGAAGGATGCAAACGTGCAGCCCGAAGAGATATCCTATGTCAACGCGCATGCCACCTCCACACCGTTAGGAGATGCTGCTGAAAACAAAGCCATCAAACGCCTTTTCAAGGACCATGCCTGTGCCCTTGCCATTTCCTCAACTAAGGGAGCCACAGGACATCTGCTGGGAGCGGCAGGGTCGGTCGAGGCAGCGTTTACTGCCCTGGCTTGTTACAATGGAAAACTGCCACCCACTTTAAACCTGGACTGTACAGAACCGGAATTTGATCTCAATTACGTTCCACTAAAGGCACAGGAATGGAAAACTGAGAAAAGACGTATTGGACTCACCAATTCCTTTGGTTTTGGTGGTACTAATGCAACACTGTGTATTGCTGGCATGTAGGACAAATCGTTTATAATTAAGCATTGATTTTTAATGTTATATACAAACGATATGAAGTGGAGAAATACTATGTTTATGTAAATGCATATACTTACATGTCATCACCCAGATACCCTTTCTCTGTGTCAGGGTTTCTCAGTCTGGGCACTGCTGATAGTTTGGGCGGGATAATTCTTTGTTGGGGAAAGGAGGGTTGTCCTTTACATGGCAGGATACTCTCTATGCACTGGATTGCAATAGCAACCCCTTCCTCGGCTGTGACAACAAAAATATCTCCAGGCATTGCCAAATATTTTCTGGGGGGCAAAACAAGCCCCCATGTGAAAAGCACTGATCAGTGTTTTTCTAACATTCTAGATCAAACAGCTCTTTATGACATCTCACCTGCTCTTGTCTCCTAAACATTTGGTGAGTAGCCGCTTTGTGCTGGGTACAGTGGCTGCACGGTACAACTCCAGGCACACCGTTCCATGCAATACATAGGAAAGGAATGCAAATAAAACAAGGTTCGTATCATGGATCCGTGTTCTCTGAGTAAAGCTGTCAGCCAACAGTGATCTGTTTACCCCTTACTTACCTAGCTTTCTTCATATTATCTGTGCTAAGATTCAGTAAATTCATGGAATTTTCCTAAACTTCCAAGCCATCAGTTCTCTGAAAGAGGGAAGTGAAATTAGTTTGACATTCCTTATTCTTTCTGTACTGATGGCAGTACCGAGTGATTAATGGAGATAAGGGTCGTTAGGAGGTGGATCAGAACTTGGGGATCCAAGCCACGTCACCTTGGTCCACCGCTCACTTTACTGCAGCTATGATAATTAGTTCTTGTGTTTGCCGCCAACATTTCACCACAGGTGCTGGTGGTACTTCTCCTTTTCCACCTTGAGGCTTTTTCTGAAGCCAGGGCACCCCATTCATCTCCACTGGCTGCAAGTGTGGGGATGGGAAAGGGCACAAGTTCCCTAGAGGCAACTTCTGAGGGACGGGAGTTGGCGAATAAGTGTCTTGGCCTCCTTCTGAGGGGTATCTAAGGTTCTGTGCAATTTCTCAAAGGGTTTTCAGCAAAATAAAACTTTAGCATTCACAGTATTAATCAGCTCAACAATACCCACCACCCTGGCTTTATTTCCTTCCCTGTCCCCACTCCCTGATTTTTAATCCTGCTTCCAGGATTCACATTTCAATCCAATCACCTTGTCTTAGGGTCTGCTCTCTGGGGAACTCAGACTAAGGAAGTTTGTGTTGCAATGGGCGTTTATATATCGAAGGGATAGAGTGAATATGGCGTTAAATGGAATGTGTATTTCTGCAGAAGTGAATAGAGTTCCCCACGTTTTAATAGGCTGAATATATTGCCTGTCCACTGACCTTGACTATAGCATCTAAGACTTCAGCCGTGTTCATTCAACAGTCGGTTAATTCTCATTTGGCACATGTTGATTGTTCAACTGGAATTTGTTGGGTACTAACCCTGAATCTGGTTTTGTACTGGCCACCAATGATAAAGTGATATGTCAGGGGAGGTTTCCTAAAAGAAGCTGAGGCCATAAGGGTGAATAGGTCTCAGCCAGGTTAAAGGGGAAGAAAATGGAAGGAAGATTATTCTGGCCAGGAGGAATGTAGTGTGGAAAGGTTAGAAAAGTTAGAACACTTTACTAACCATGAATGCATACAGCCTGACACGGAGACAATAGGAGATAAAGCCAGAAAATCTGGTGGAAGTCAGGTCACAAAGAGCCTTACATGTTTTCTTAAGGCAGTCAGGGCAATGGAAAGGTTTGGAGTGTAATGATGGTTCTGTAATGTGTCATCTTGACCAGGCTGAACTACATTTCCCAGAATTCTTTTTACTTTATTTGTTTTTGGTTAGGGCTGGCCATAAGAGAGTCTTGTGAGAGATTTTGAAAGTGGAAGTGAAGCTCCAGTCATTTTGTAGTTCACACAGGCCGTGGCTTTGCTGGCACACCTTGAAGTGCAGCAGCAGCTGAGCCTGCAGCTGCTTCACCTTCCCGGATCCTCAGTTTCGGTGACTCGGGCCAGGTGTGTGTTTAGCTCCATGATAATGAGGGGCCCTAGCTTCTCCCCCAATACTGCCAAGATCAGAAGCAGCAAGAACTGATGGGGTTCAGTTTGTCAGTGGAACTTTACATCCATCTTCCCAACTGCCTGCCCTGTGGACTTCAAACTAACCGCAGCATCAGAAAATAATGCGTTTAAGTAATTGCCCAATCTACTAAATGTTCACTTACTAGGCCAATGCAATCTTTTGAAACCCCTGGGTATGCCGAGTTGATTTTCCTCTGTGGTTTCAAATTTAGTTCATTAAAAATACTGAAAATACCAGTTTAAAAAAAAAGAAAATAATGGATTGATGTAACAGCAGTACAGAGACTGTTTAACAAATTCTTATTGTGTGAGGTCAAATTCCTATAACTATCTCTTTATATCTACCTTAGTGGTTCTGTTTCTTTAATTAAACCCTGACTGATACATGTGAAGAAGAATGGGAGTTCCTGGGAGTAATGATCCCATTTTGTTTTAGAACCATTCCAGCTGCAGAGTGAAGAATAGATCGGAGGGGAGCTTGGTTCCTATAACAGAATCCAGTCAGAAGGATGTTGGAAAATCCAGACAAGAAAAGATGGTGGCCTGAACAACGCAGGATATTTTGACCCAAGATTCTTCTGAAGTTGAAAATAATGAGATTTTAAAAATCAACTTTCCTCCAGCATAATTTATATTCAACAAAATGTACCCATTATAAGTGTAGAGTTAAATGAGTTTTGAGAAAGGTGTACACACACTGTGTAACTACAACCTCAATCAAAACAGACCATTTTCATCACTGCAAAAATTTCCTGTGCCCTCTGGTGTCAGTCTCCCGAGAGCCCGACAGTCACTGAAGAGCATTCTTTCACTCTAGATAACGTTTCCCTTTTCTGTGATTTTATATAAGTGGAGTCACAGAGAATATACTTGATGTCTGGCATCTTTCACTCGATGTTTTTGAGACCCATTTCATTGAGTGTATCAGTAATTCATTTCTTTTTTATTGCTGATTTTAAAAAAATTATCAATACAGATATTCTGATTTTTACTTTTCCCTAATCTACTGTTTATTTTATAAATTTTACTTTCACTATTATTTAAAAATATGTATTGCCTTTGAACAGAAGACAAGAATTTTAGAAGTTTATTTGGACCGTGATAGCTTCGAAAGCAAAGAATACTTCCTGAAAAAAATCGCAAATATTAAAGGATACAATTACACATACACAGGGTGGAGCAAAAGTAGGTTTACTGTTGTTTGTATGGAAAATACATAAATAATACAAGAATAAATTTTTGTGTACTCACAACGGAAAACCTACTTTTGTCCCACACTATCTATATGGTGTATATATATATGGACATGTACATATGTATATATGTTTGTATATATATATACACACATGTTATTGAGAATACTGAAAGAACTGCTAGAAGTACGAGAATGATTTCCTAGGGACTAGAGCTAAGATTGTATGACATTTTGGACCCAGCTATCCCCCCAGGGTGGGGTTGTAACAGGATGGCCAGGCCAGATTGCTGGGGAGTAGGGAAGGGGATCTCCAAATTAATGGGAGAACCTGCACTTCCCCAGGGGGCCCCCTGAGGAGGTGAGCCAGGAATTGCCAAGGGCTGCAACCTGCCAGAGCCTGTGCTTTCCCAGAGTGGGGAGGGGCTGTGAGCAGAGGCTCCTGTCTGAGGCAACAGTAAACAGTATTTGGCCCTGGCAGGCAAGTAACTCTTGATCCAGCGTGAGGAAGCTTGTTCTGAGGCCGTCTGGGACCAAAAAGGTCAAAACTCACGTGTATGGTGGTGGTCAGCAAGCCGCAGCAGGGCGCGACACCCCGCTCTGGGGTGGGACGCAGTGCTGGAGTGAGATGTGTGACTGGAGACCTTGACCCCTGGCGAAGGGTGGCGCCTGAAAGAGGGGCACAGACAAACATGGCTGACATTGGCCCATATCGGTTGAAAGGCCGGACACTTCCTCGTGCAGGGAGTTTTGGGCGCTGGCTTTAAAAATGGAATGCACGCAGAAGCTCGCCTTCTTGTTCTTTTGGGTTTTCCCTCACCCCACTTGGAGTAGGGCAAGGGAGCTCTCGGGGCTTAGTCCTCGCACACTCAGGAGCTGAGTCCCACGCTGGGATGCATGCTTGCTGGGCACCAGCTCTCGGGGCATTGCGACCCGGCGCAGCACAGTGCATGAGTCCTGGACTTCTTCCATTCTGTCACCCTGAGAGCAGCACATGGAGACACGGGCCTGGAACAGCACCAGCTGTGGGGACAACAGCAGCCTGGTGCCCCAGGATCCTGCGGACTGAGCCCCTGCGCAACCAGCTGCAGTGATTCGGCAGCGCATCCCAGACCCCGGGAGGGAGAAAGCTGCTGTGAGGTGATGGTCCTGCGACAGCCCACGTGTGCACACAGCAGAAAGAGAGGCCCAGACGCTGGAGAGATGGAGACCTGTTTGTGTAGAAATCTCTGGCTCCAAAAGGACAGATAAGGAATGATGAGGAACTTCTGGGCATGGGTTCGGATTGGATTTCAGTCTTTCTGGGAACAAGGGAATTTCTGTGCTTTGCAGAAGAGGAGGGCTGGGAGCAGGGATGCTCCCAGCCCCCTGAAATTGGGACCCCTGTTAATAAAAACCTCTTTCCTTCCCCACAAGTCTTCATGTGATGCTTATACACTGTGTCAGGCAGCAGGACCCCGGGCTGCTGGGTTACAGGATTTCAATTAAGGGAAAAAAAGAGAAAACTTAATAAAAGTAATGTGCTAGCTTTTACAAGAATTCAGGTCCTCTGAGAAGAAGAGTATTTTCTGTGCAAGAAATTTATTGGTGGAAAGGCCTGTGGAGGATAGTGGGGGAAGGCAGAGGGTGCCTTCCGATAATAATAAGAATCTGACACTTGTAAGGAGGGGCAACAGGAAAGAGATCGGGCTGAGTAGAAGGGTCTTAGACTGAAGTGCTATTTTAAGAAAGTTTTTGCAAGGCTCACGGGGAATTCTTGATTTGAAATCTCTCATTAAAGGAATTCCACAGCTCTCAGGAATGGGCCTCATGAGTAGCCCTACTGTGGTTGGCCACTGGCTGGGAGCTGCCTGGGGGCAGCAGAAGATCTGAGCTGTGCACTTTTTATGGTCATCTGTATTAAACCACTTGGGGACACAAGTGAGGGCCCTGAGTGATCCGACCGCCAGCCTAGAGGACTAATAGATCAGTGAATTCTATCATGGGGCTTGTGGTGGAGAACATAATTGCTTACTTTGGGAATCATTATCTTGATCTGAGTTTTCTCTTGCAGGTATCTGTATTGTTGCTGTGATATCTGCCCCTAGTGCATCCAGATATCCACCAAATGAGTCATGTCCGTGTTAATGAAACCCCTTCTTGACCACTTAGGGCACACTGGGAAAGAGGGGCCTTGTAACATTGTAAGAGCCTGAGGACGTTGACCATCAATTGACCAGAGATCTCCACCTGGGCAATTGGTGGCTCCTCACCCCCTCCCTCCTCCTTGGAATGTAGGCTCTGCCCACTATTCTCACAGTGGGAGCCATTTTCAAAGATGCAGACTTGAGAGAGTACTGTGTTGTTGAGACCATCTGGACTGAATCCAAGACAGAACCCTTTTGAGGCCTCTATATAAACTTCTAAGATTCTGGAGAGCAGGTGTGGAGATTTTTCACCTTGCAGCCAGCGGAGACAAGTCTCATATGTAAGTTCCCTTGCTTGTTAAAACTACCACCTACCAGTCTAGAGTGGTCTACTCTTCCTCAGGTTTCTCCTTGCCCTCCAAGTACTGGGTCCGGTGTCAGATGTCGTCCTGGTGCCTTCCGAGTTTTAGAGCCAGTACCCAGTGCTCTGTCACAATGGATCCCTTGCCTGAGGATTAGGCATTCCATAAACCTGCAGGGAGTGGCTCTGTGAGCAGGAAAGGCAAACCCACACCTGATACAGGTATCTGTACCTATGAGGATATACCACCGGTGCTTCTTTTTGAGCTAGACTGGACTAGAGTCAGAGGCAATAGTAGCTTGGTTAACTAAGTAAATGGAGGCAGCTGTGCTAGATCCTCCTTGGTTAGTGGGAATCCATATCCTTGGGCCCAAAGGTAATCTCTGTTTCTGCCACTGTGACTACGTCATTTATGCAGTTCTGGGGTGGCCGATGACAAAGGCTGGATAATGTTAGTTGGTAGAGTCATTTTGTTAGCTGGTTGTTCAGTCTCTCTTCCATAGTAGATGTTTTCTGGTCAGTGTAAATGTGTGATACAAAGCATTTATTCCTCATGAAATGTGTGTATGTCCACCTACATCTCTTTACTCCAGATATTTTTACCTCTGGCCTTCCAGTTTTTTTTTCAGTCCCCTGACTAAAGGCCAGCCCTTTGATCACTGTCCAGGAATCTTTATGTATTCTCACTTCTCAGGCTCCCTGTACAAAGTGGATGACCAGATGCATTGTTTGCAGCTATGCCCATTGGAAAGATTTTCCCTCACCAATGTCTTTAAAGTCTACTCCTTGTTAAAAGATAAGCTGAGGCATATTAAGAATTTTAAGAGTTTCTTTGAGCATTTATTGTTTTGATTTGGCCAGCCCCAAACCACAGGTTGTAAGGAGCATTCCACCAACAGCAGCTCAGGGCAGGGGTGGGGGGTGGGGGGTGGGGGGAGGAGACTTTTGTGGAGGAAGGCGGAAGCAAAGGAAGAAAATTACTGATTGGTTGTCGCTTACAGTCTACCAGCTGTTTGTGGCTGATTGTCCTTGGGTTTCTATTTAATAACCTTGACACATTTTTAGGCTTAGGTTTTGGTTTGTTTATATAAGGAGCCACCTCATTAGAGGCACCTCAGTCTAATGGCCTCCTTGTTTATTTCATTTAACACCCTGAATGTGGCTTAAAAGCATCTGCCATCCATTTCAACTTGACTGAGTGCAGGAAATATTTAGGAGACAGAATCAGCATCCCATAATCCATTCCCTCTATCTTCCTTCCCAAATTCTTTGCTTCTCCCTTAATCTTCCATATTCTCTACTCCTTCCTAGAATATAAATTCCATTAGAGTAGGGATTTTTGCTGGGTATTTCACTGCTGTGGTTCCTGGTGCCTAAAACAGTACTTGGCACAAAATAGGGCATTAATAAGTATTTGTTGAATGAACAAGTGGGTGAATCTCAGAAAATTGCTCTGCCACTCCCCAGTTGCTCAGATCACAAGACTAATTAGAGTTATCCTGATTCCTCCTCTTTTCTCTTCCCCACATCCAGTCCTTCAACAATGCCAGCTGATGACTGATATCTCCAAATATGCCCTGAGTAGTTGCCTCTCTTCACCTCCACAGCTCTTGTCCCCTCTCCGCCGAACAGGAGCCCACTTCTTCGTCTTCCTGCTTCCACTCTGCAATGCTTCCCGAACACCATTCACTCTTGTTCTAGTTGCCAAATTGATCTTTTTTTAATGATACAAAGCAGATCACATCATTTTCCCGCTGAAAAACTTCCAATGGCTTTTCATTGGACATAGGATGAACTTCATCTATCTTATCAAGGCCTGTGTGTTGCTTTGTGATCTGATCCAGGCTTCCCTGTCCAATCTCACTGCAGACTGCTGGCATTCAAGACCCATCAGTGCTCTTGGTCTTCCTATATTACACCAAGCTCAGTTCTGCCCGAATCCTGGCTCTTGTTCTGGAATGCTGCTTTGTTATCTATGTGCAAAATGGCTTCCTCTTGGGACTCAGGTTTCAGCACAAAAGCCTCTGCGTGGGAAAGGCCTTCCCTGGCCACTCAGTCTGAAGTAGCCACCTCTCTTTCTCCTAATCTCTGTTCAGCCAGGAGCCCCGTTTTGTTTCTTTGTATTTCATATCACTATCAGACACTACGTCCTTTTAAAAATCTTTTTTTCTGGGCCTTTTTATCCCTCTGTTAGAATGTAAGTTTCATGGGAAGAGGAATCTTATCGATCCTGGGAATAAAAATTATACGCTCAGAACTCAGCAAAATGTGTGGCACACGTCCATGTAAAGACACAAACACAGACAAAGAGGCACAGAAAACTTCTAGTTCCAACAATGACTGAAAATATCTCTGTCCTAGGAAGGCCGCTACGGAGAGCAGTTCATCCACAGTCTTAGAAAACCAGGAGCTGTTATTGCTGTCAAGGGTAAGTGCAGGGGATGGACCTCACAGCCGTAATTAGTGGAGGCTGCAGTGTTTTTTCTGTCTTGTTACTCAAGACTCAGCTTTTATCTTTGGGACCAAGGACTAAGGGTCATGGTTATCCTGGTAGTTTTTTTAGAATTGCTTACAATCAATGTATCTTCACTTATGTTGTCTTGAACAAAAAATGCCTTTAACTCAGGGTTCAGCCAATTTTTTCTGTAAAGGCCTTGACCGTAAATATTTTTTACTTTGTGGGCCATAAGGTCTCAGCTGCAACTTCTCAGCTCTGCCCTTGTAGTGCAAAGGCAGCCATAGACCGAACACAAACCAATAGATGTGGCAGGGTTTTGCCTATAGGGAGGGGAGGAGCAGATTCGCTCCATGGGCTATAGTTTGAAAATTCCTCTAACTCTTCAAGGAAGCACTTGCTCTGAAAGGTTTAGCTAGCCAACATTCTGTGTCAGTGGCGTATCCAGAGATTTTGCTGGATAATATTGGATTTCGGTACTGGAATCATAACAATAATTATAATAACAACTATGTAATTTAGGTAATATTGTTGTCCCATTTTGTGGATAAGGAATTTGAAGTTTAGTGAAGTTAAAAAGCTGGTCCAAAGTTACACAGTGGCAAAGTGGGGACTCAAGAGCATCCTCTGATTCCAAAGAATAGGCTATTAGCCTCGTAAATATACCAGCTGCTCAAAGAGCAAGGATGGAGTTTCCTTCCCTTCCGAGGGAGATCCTCGAGGGAGGGGCAGAGCTAACTCCTTCTGAGTTAGGAGGAGGGATGAGGCAAACTTTGTTAACTGTCTTTTTCTGTTTGAAAAAGAATAAAGATGTGACTTGTTTTGTGTATGCAGGTACTGACATATTTTATTAGAATGTATAAAGTCTGATAACCAAATCCCAACTTGAAAATCAAAATGATCTTTCTCTAAGTATGAATAATGTAGTCTTTCCAGGTTGACTATATCCCCAGGATGTACATTTTTACTTATAATTAAAAAATTCACCATAGTATCTTAAAGAAAAGAACTATTAATTTATAAGTAAAAACACTGATGCTGTATTTTTCATTTACCGTCGGATAGAATGTGACACATGCTCATTTTAAACAATAAGGCAGGGTGGAAGAAAATAAGTCAGACTATTCTCCACTCCGCTCAGACTGGCTAATAACATTTTATAACCACAAAGTAACTGAAATGTGTGTGGCCAGTTTGATCTGGCCTAACTTTAGCCAGCAGCCTTTGAGAATTTCCTTTATCATTTCACTGGTTCATTCCACCCAGCCAAGCCCGTTCAAGATGGCCTGGGGGCGAATAACCCACCTGAAGATCTCCTTGCTTTCCAGAGTGAGACGGTGGAAAGAACGGGAGGTTTGGACTGGAGAGACCTAGATTTAAGTCACATTCACTGGGCCTCAGTTTTCTTACCTGTAAATGGAGTCAAGAGCACTGTGTAAGCAAAATGGTTTTGAGCCTCAAATAAGGTTGATTGATGCACTAAGTGTAATCTCTGTATAGAGTGGCTATTATGTTAAGAGATGAGTGTGGTCTTCTCCATATTAATAAATTCTCTAGGGGCTTGGTTGCTAAGTTTGAAAAACTTGATCAGTTTTCTATATCCATATTGATTTATTATTATTATTATTTCATCCTTATAACCTGTTATTACATGGCAAATAACTTTGTCAAGATAAAAGGCACCATACTGAGACTTTAGGAATTTCCCCTAAAGTAAGTGGTAAGTGCTGTGAAACATAGAACTGTTAACAAGGAAGCTTATGAAATTTGGTCCTGGCTGGTGTGGCTCAGTGGATTGAGCACCAGCCTGTGAACCAAAGGGTCAGTAGTTCCATTCCCAGTCAGGGCACATGCCTGGGTTGTGGCCCAGGCCCCCAGTAGGGGGTGCACAAGAGGCAACCACATGTTGATGTTTCTTTCTCTTTCTTCCTCCCTTCCCTTCTGTGTAAAAATTTAAAATATAGGGGAAAAAAAGAAGCTTATGAAATTCCTTCTATCCTGCCCCTTTTGGCTGGCTTAGGCCCACCCCTTCCACCCCTAGGGGGAGGAGTTAGATGACCTCTCAAGGTTCCTTGTAGCCTGAGGTTTTGTTTTTTGATGTCTAAAAATTATGCTATAGTTTTGTTTTTTAATGTCTGTTTAAAAATTATGGTAATACTGCTGATGTGAAATCCTTTGTACACAATGATGGGTGAAAATAGGGGCTTCTGACCCGAATCTATGCCTGCCTGGTTACAATTATATACTTGAGATTAACAGGACTCAAATGCTCATGTTTTATACAAGCCATTATGTCTATTTTCTCCTCAACAGCTTTTTTTTTTTAGTTGAAAACAAGAGGGAGAAGGTTGAATAAAAAATGTATTCAGATACAGAAGGATTTAGATGATTTTAATGACTAAGCTTAGTTATCATAGTGCGGTTCAGAAAGATGAATGAATAATAATGTAGAATGCAAAGATCTAGGAGGTAATCCCCGAGACAAGCTATTACTGGTGCAGCATATTAACTAGAAAAGTCATTGTTAGCAGAGAATAGAGGATTTTCCAAATCCATAAGCATCTTGTACCTAATAAGTAACTTTTGTGGTATTTTAGAAGAATGGTCACTGATGCCAGCCTGCCTGGGTTCAGATACTGGTTCTGACCTCTTACGAGTTCTTTAATCTTCACAATTTATTTGACCTCTTATTGTACCTTTCGTTCCTCTTCTGTAAAATGGGGAGAAAATAGTGCTTCTTAGAGTTGTTGAAGATTGAATGAGTTAACACATGTAAAGTGATTAGCATAATACTGTAACAGGGTGCAGCCAGGAGGAGGGCCCCCTAGAGGGAGGTAATTGGCCCACACTAAAGGGCCACACCTGACCCGAATGCTGGCAGCTGTGGCCAATTGTGGGAGGAGCCGGAAATGAGACTCTGGGATTTAAATCCAGGCGGAACGCTGCTTGAGCGGGCGCTCTTCGGGCTCTCGCTCTCAGGTCTGTCTTTGGCTCTCCTACCGCATGGCTTAGGGTCCTTTCGGGTCTAGAGCTCTTTTGGGCTTACCGCAGGGCTTTTTCGGGCTCTACCCTGCTTGGAGCTGCTTGGGTCTGTCTCCAGCTCTTTTGGGCGCTTTTGGGGCTTTACACTGCTTGAGAGGCGCTTCCCGCTCCACATGGCTTGAGGTCTCTCTCTCTCCTCGGGACCACACGGCTTGAGGTTCTCTCTCTGGGACCACACAGCTTGAGTGTCTCTCCTTTTGGTACCACGCGGCTTGGGTGAGAGTCAGGGCCACGTGGATGGTTCTGGGAGCCTGTGTAAATTACAGTACCCCAGACTGGGCAGTGGGAGAGGGAAGGACTGTGTGTGTTTAAATAAACAATTCTTTTTCATTCCTTTCCTTTTGAATCTTTCCTTTGGCAGCGGGCAAAACGAACCTGGTAAGGGGGAAAAACCCCAGGGTACAGAAAAGGGGGTCTATCGTCCAGCCCCCGATTTGTTCTGTAACAATACCTGTAGTATAATGTGTTCGATAATAGTGATTAATTCAAAATCTTAAGTATTTTTGTATTGTATTTTGTTTGCTTTTTGTTTTTGCTTCTTTATATTTTATGATGAAAAACTGCAGATTCAAAAATAGAAAAAGTATAATCAACTCACATTGGCTGGTGTGGCTCAGTGGACTGAGCACTGGCCTGCGAACCAAAGGGTTGCTGGTTCGATGCCCAGTCAAGGCACATGCCTGGGTTGCGGACCAGGTCCCCAGTAGCGGGTGCGCGACAGGCAACCACACATTGATGTTTCTCCCCCTCTCCCCCTCCTTTCCCCTCTGTCTAAAAATAAGTAAATAAAATATTTAAAAAAAAAGAAAAGGTATAATAAACCCACATGTACTCATCAGCAGTTACCCATTCTTGACCAACCTTGTGTTACCTAAATGCTAATAACTTCCCCTACTCTTACTTGATTATTTTGAAAGAGCTCAGACATGATATTATTTCATTTTTAAATATTCTAGTATGTATTCCTAAAAGAGAGGTAGCAAATTATGGATCAATGTCTGTTTTATAAATAAAGTTTCTTTGGGACACAGTGAATGGGTCCAGACTATGCCACTATGGCATAAAAATTACTTTGAACTAAAAGCATTGGAGAACAGGCTTTTTCCCCTTCCCCCTCTCCCCCGAACTCTCTTATCAGCCTAAGAGCAGAGCGTCCCAAAGAACTCAGGTGTCATACATTTTCTCCCCAGGAATTTCACAACCAGGGGAAATTGATTCCTAACAGAGATGAGACACTGTCACAAAACTATCATACTTAATCGCCTATTCCAAAGGACCCATTGAACTTTCCGAAATGTTGCCTGTGTTCACATTAGCGCCCTTTCTCCCCTTCCTCTTTCTCTATGAAGATGGTATGTAAGTCCCTAGTTCTAACCACTTCCTTGAGTGGTGTTTTTCTGTGAACTCTCATAGGTACATGAATACAAAACTTTTTTCTTTCCTGAACTGTTTTTCTTTTAGTTTAATTCACAGGCCCTCAATCACAGAATCTAGGAGGGTAGAGGAAAAGTGTTTCTTCCTCAGCAAGAGCTGTGCCCGTTCATTTCCTTAGCGTGTATGCTTGCGTTTGCCTTACAATGACGGAGTTGAGTAGTTGTGACAAGCCATGTAGTCCACAAGCTTCGCGTGTTTACTGCCTCACCCTTATAGAAAATATTTGCCAACTCTTATTCTAGGAGATAGGGAGATGGTTTTTGTCTTTTAAAAACAAAACCATGATCTATTTTCATGCCTAAGGAACATGAACAATAATGTGTTCATATCATCAAATATCCATTTGGTGTGGAAATTTTTTCAAATGTCTCATAGATTTAAAAAATGGATATGATTTCACTTATATGTGGAATCTAATGAAGAAAGTAAACTAACAGACAAGATAGAAACAGGTTCATAGATACAGAGAACAGCCTGATAGCTGTCAGAAGGTAAGGAGGTTGGGGGTGGGGGTGAAGCTGGATAAGAAAGGTGAGGGATTAAGCAAAAAAAACAAACCAAAACAAACCCAAACTCCTCAGAGACAGGCAAGAGTGAGGTGATTACCAGAGGGAAAGAGGGGGTAGGGGAGGAAGGAGAGGGTGAAAGGGGGATAAATGGTGGTGAAAGGAGATTTGACTTTTGGTGATAAACATACAATACAATATACTGATGATGTATTATAAGATTGTAACCCTGAAACCTATACAATTTTATTAACCAATGTTGCCCCAATAAAAATAAATCAATAAAATGGATTTGTTTAGAAAACAGGATCAAAATGAGGTAAACATTTGCCAGAGGTGGCTCTGAAGTTATTTTTTTTTATTTTTATTTATTTATTTTTATTTTTTTAAAAGATTTTATTTATTTTTAGAGAGAGGAGAAGGGAGGAAGAAAGAGAGGGAGAGAAACAGCAATGTATGGTTGCCTCTCACGTGGCCCTCAATGGGGACCTGGCCCGCAACCCAGGCATGTGCCCTGACTGGGAATCGAACCGGGACCCTTTGGTTCCCAGCCCGCACTCAATCCACTGAGCTACACCAGCCAGGGCTGAAGTTATTTTTAATCTAAAGCAATCAGTCCCCTCTCCTCTCTTTTCCCCTTGCAATTTATCTGTTAAAGAAATAAGTCATCCGTCCCATAGAATTCTCCATCTGTATTTTGCTGGCTGCAAATTTATGGTGCCATGTAACGTGCTCCTCTGTCCTTTGTGTTACCTAGAAATTGGTGGTTAAAACTGGAGACTTGGTCCAAATTCACACGAACATACACTCTTCAGTGGGGGTACGTACCTCCATGTGGCAGTACTTAACAACTGTAGTTTTTGGTGTAAGCACATAAGACGAGTTTTATAATTTGCTACTTCTGAATAAAAATCAGCGGTGGAGGAGATGCCTCTTATGAACAGGAGAAGTGTCTGTGCAGAACAATATTGTGGAATTATTCAAACTTACCTTTACTGATTGGGCATCATGGCAACTATAACTAGATGGCGATTAGCAGACCTTCACTGGGGGCAAACCCTGGACTTCTCACCATTCTAATCACCTTAAAATACAGCTGGGATCTATTCACTTAACCGTCTTCCAGGCTCCTGCTACCTTGGTCCATGCCGCTGTCATCTCCCGACCACAGCACCGCACTACCCTCTGAACAGGTCTCTGTGCCTTTGCACTTGCTTCCCTGTAACCTGCTCTCAACCCAGTAGCCAGAATAACCTTTTTAAAACCCAAGCTGTGTTGCGTGACTCCTCTGCTTAAAACTCTTTTATTGTCCCTGTGCTACGCAGACATTAAGTATGGAAGCCCTCACCATGCTCTACGTAATCTGCACTCACTTCTGCTCACTTTACCGCAGCCCTGGTCATCTCTTTGCAGACCTTTGAATGTCCCTGCCATATTCCTCCAAAGGGCCCTTGCTCTGACTGTTGTTCCCTTTGCCTCCAGTGCTCTCTCCCCAGATAGCTACATGACCAATTCCCTCACCTCCTTCCAGTACTTGTTCAAATGCCACCTTTTAAAAACCTCCTAGTGTAATCATTCTAACTAAATACTGCATTCTGCTCCCCCGCTCAACTTGGCCCCAGTCCCTCTCACCCTGCTCCACTTGTTAATTTTCCAAGGCATTCCTCATCTTCTCACATGCTTTATAGTTTACTTATTTATTAGATCTGTTGCTTATTTTCTGTTTGCTTCTGGTAGGAGGTAAGTTTTCTGATGTAGAGTTCTTTGTCTTGTTCATCGACACACTCATCCCGTTTGTCTAAATCAGTGTCTGGCACATAGGAAGTGCCCCAAACCTATGTATTGAATGAATGGCTGGATTGCTGGCACTTACACCTGGAAAGAGAACACAGATGCTTTCTATGAACCAAAGGCCTCTGACTCATAAGACCACACCCTCCCCAGTGCCTTTTGCCATTCCTCCTCCTAGGCAATCCGTCTGTGTGCTAAGTACTGTGTTGTGTTTTCCATGTATTGTCTCATTTAATTCTTAAAACAACGTTAAGAAAAGAAGTGCTATTACTATTTCCACTTTGAGATGATGAGAGTCAGGCCTAGGATAGCTTAGCTTCTACCCAAGCTCACAGGGTTAGTAAGATACAGAACTAGAACTGGCTCTGAGTACTTCCCCAGTGGGTACAATGGCTCTCAGTTGGTTATTTATGACAATTTCTCTATTCATTCATTCAACAAATATTTATTGAGAGCGGACTCTATGCCAGGTCCTTAGGATATAGTGATGAACCAGATAAAAATCCTTGCCCTCGATGAAGTTTGATTGCTTCTGTCCCTTTAAGAGCTGTGATTCAGGGCTGATGTAGAAGGAGGATCTGGCAGTCTTCCCAGGGGTATGATCTTCGGGTCAAAGGGAATACTCCCGCTATACAAAATCACTCTCCATCACCCCAACTTGTCCTGATATTCTATCTGGAGTTTCTGGGTTAATGATACCTTTAGTGCGTTTTTGAAAGGCCTGTGTTAAAGTCCAGTTTTTTTTTTCTGTTTTGGTTCATCCTCACTTTATTGATGAGGAAACCAAAGCTTGCGGTGATTTTGAAACATTCTTAAAGTCAGTTAGTAAATGGCAGAGCTGGGATTTCTGGCTCCAAAGTTTAAGTTCATTGTACCATAGCAAACACGGGAGAGGAACGTGGTGAGCTAAGGTGAGGGTGGAAGTGTGCTGAGCAGCCAGGCAGGTAAGAGCCAAATTACACAGGAAGATTAAGAGACTCTGGAAGCTCCAGTTTTCCCAAGTGTTTTCCCAGAGCCGAGTAACAGGGGCAACTTTGTAGAATAGGAGGAAAAAGGGCAGGCCAGTGCTTTTGCAGGGCATAGATTGAGTAGAAGAACTTGGCAAGGAGTGAAGCTCAGAGCCCTACTGGGTGGACTCTGCTTGGAAGCACCAGGATCCCTTGCTTCAAACTGATTTCTAGAGGGCACAACCTTCCAGGAATCAGAGAGGAGCATATATGGTCCAGGACCCTCCACCTTACCTTGCACAGGGTGGCTGGACCCCGCTGAACTTGGGTTGTAGCAGGTAACTTCACGGCCCTGGGTTAGGCCACCAATGTTTGAAGAACAAAGATTCTATCTGTTTACATTCTGTTCTTTGTGTCTACACTGGAGAGGAGTGAGACACAATAGAAAGAGACTAGGCTTTGGATTCGGAAAAAGTTTCTTTAAATTCTGACTTTGTCACTTACTACCCAAGTTATTTAAGTCTCTGAGTCTCATTTTCCTAATCTGTAAGGAGTTAACAATGCTTGTCTTATAAATGTTTACTCATTAAGCATTTATTGGCAGCTATTATGTATAAAGAAATGTACCTAATAGGTATTGGGGGTAAGATAATATATATTAAGTGCCTGGTGCACAGTAGTTGTTCAATAAGTCACAACTGTTATTATTGTGATTATTATCATTGGTGTGCACAAATAAATAGCAATAAATCTTTTGGAATGGTAGTAGTACAAATATTGTATTAGTTATCCTTCCAATTAACTAACCAGAGGCCCCGGCCTAGTGTTTTTGTGAAGCTTTATCTATCAGAGAAAAAGACTGTTTTTCCTCTAACTGCAATAGCCATATGACTTCTGACAATATTGCTCAACCGTGTCTCAGAACAAAATGAAACTGGTTACCTTGAGTATCATTCTGTTTCACGATGGTTGATACAGATTTGCTAATAATTTTGATCTGTTAAAGAATCAGTCAGTAGAAAATTAGAAATTTTAATGAAGATTCTCATTAGCTGTTCTTCACGAGTAATGGGGCTATAATCCAACTCAAGATTCTTGGCAAAGCAATTGTCATTTCAATTATCACAAGTAATTATTATTTAGTGTTTATATAACACTTTGTACTTCTTAAATGCTTTCAATTATTTTTTTCATTATTCTTTGAAAAAAAAAAAGCCCCAAACCCCAGAAAACAAAACCCTTTGAGGCATCTCAGAATGTGAATCCCCACTTCACAGAGAGGGGATTAAGGGACAGGTCCTGAGCAAACACCGATGTATCCTGTTAGACTTATAAGAATGATGCTAAGTTCTCTCCTGTTGGTTGGCCACATTCAACACCTATTAGACAAATGTATTTACACACACACATGTGTGTGCAGTAGACAAGATGCTCTTGATTAATGCTTGTAATGCTCAGTGAAGAAACAAACGCCCTGAATGGTTTCTGTCCAGAAGATTCAGGTGTTGAATAAACCTGCATTAAAGATGGTGACTCCCTCACCTTTGACTGGTTTCCTGTCTTCAAAATTTCCATTCTTCTTCTTGCCTTCTTCTTCTTCTACTCTTTTATTCAGTGTATCGATGATTCAGTCAATGTGTTCAGTGTGTCACAGTCACACAATTTCAGTTGCCTACAACTGTAAGCATTCGTTTTTGGCCCATGCACCTGTGGGTTGTCTGGGCTGCTTTGCTCCATGCTGGGCAGGCAGTGTCTACCCAGGGTATGCTTTCCTCATGTCAAAGACCTAAGTGCAATAGCACAAGCCTAGTGCATAAGCACATTTAACATTTTTCAGGTGGCATGGCTCACTGGCTAAAGCAAGGCACATGGCTGTCCAGAAGCCGAGGGGCGGGAAGCTTACTCCTTCCATCAGGAGGCCTTAGAAAGGATTTTGGATGTATTATTGCCATAGTTCGTGAGATTTTTGTGACTGAGGGATATACAAATCCTGTGACTTTTCCACAATAAGCATTTGTAGTGGGTAGCTATTTCTTTAGAAAGATTACAGAACACAAATTGATTTTGGAGAATGTGATTACCGAGACGATGAAAAGGAAAGCAAAGCACACAATGTTTTCTGTTCAAGCTGTCAGTTGCATTCCAATTTCTGTAACAATGGTAATTAATTTTAGCATGGTAGAAAACCCATTTTCTTTGAGGAATCAGTGAACTATAGATAAATTTGTCAGTACTCATTGTCTGGAATTTTAGTTTTCTATGACAGCTAATATATGAGAAAATCAACTAAGATAGAGAAAGCTATTGGCACTATCGTATATTTCTGTGAAATTGGGATTGAAATCAGATAAAAAGGTAAGAGGCCTGATATCAAAGCTCTACTTTTTTCTCCCCTGTTTTGTTTGCGCTGGAGGTGTGCATTTGAGAGTCGTTAATATATGGGTAGTGATAAAAAGTTATGAGTGGATCAGATCGCTCAGGGAAAATGGGTAGAATGAGAAGAGGCAAGTAGAAAGCAGCACTTCTTGAACTTGAATGTGCACACCAGTTACCTAAGAATCTTGTTAAAATGCATATTCTGCTTTAGAAGTTCTGGGGTGAGGCCCAAGATTCTGAATATCCATCAAGCTCCCAGATGCTACTGGTCCATGGACTACACTTGGAAAACCAAGGTGGTAGGTGATTGAAACTTAAGAAACAGCAACATCTAAATAATAGGCAAAGAAAAAAAAAAGCTGCAAAGAGATTGTTAAAAGCAGAAAAAATAGAAGAAATCAGTAGAGTTATTTGTGTCATGAAGACAATGGTAGGAAGATTTTCAAGACAGCATTTTCAACTCTTAATGTTGCTGAGAAAACAATAGCGTAAGGATAGAACAGTCTCTGTTGTATTTTCCAAGAAGAGGTATCTGTTGATTTTAGGGCAGTTTTAATGGAGTGAGGAGGGTAGATTGCTTAAAGGATGCAGAGAAAGCCAGCAGTAGCAATAACTGGATGTATATAATGTTCAATGAACAGAAACTGGAATATGTTTATATGCTGAAGCAGAGAAGAAAGGTTAAATATGCAAGGGATGATGAAGTGATAGAGCCACTTCTGAAAAAGGTGGGAGGTGACTAGAACTAGACTTAAGCAAGAGGCAGAAAAGGGTGGATAAATGTTTAAGTCTGAAGGAGGAAACCCATTTAGGAAAACAGAGTGCTTATGTGAGGCTTCCATTTCTCCATGAAGAAAGATTAGAGTTGTCCATGGAAAAATGACAGGAAGGTGGCATGCACAGGTAGAAAACTTAAGGGAAATGGTGAAGTTGTAAAATAGCTCTTGAGAACAATGGAAAAGGGAATTAATCAGGGTTTTGGGGTAGTATGAGTTTCCAGTTGAGGATTGAAGCCTTGAATTTGTCATGGTACCAATGTTCAGAGTTATGTGATTTTTCTGCAAGAGGGACCTCAACAGCCTGGGTGCAAGTGCAGAATAGATGAATCACAGTTGTGTTTTCAGTGGGGAGGTGTAATAGTTCACAAGTGGTGTTTCGGATTCTTGGCACACATGCTTGGGTGTACCCACACCCACAGGTAGTCTTGGAATTTGACATTAAAGTACTCAGGATAGAATTTTATTTATTGTACTAGTAAATGAGACTTTGGATTGAGGGGGATCATGCCAATTCCCAGCTCAAAGAGATATTAGAGAGCTACCAGCAAAAATTAAAAACCAAGAAATTTTATTCTTTAGATCTTCACTAGACAATACGGTAGCCACTAGCCACAGGTGGCCACTGAGCACTGGAAATATGGCTAGTCTAAATTGAGATGAGCTGCCAGCATACAATTTATATGGGGTTTCAAGACCCACTACTAAAAAGTAAAGTATCTCACAAATAATTTTAAAATGTTGACTACTTATTGAAATGACCAGCTGTGGGCAATGTCAGGTTTAAAAAGCATGTTATTAAAATTACCTTTTATTTTACTTTCTGAAATGTAGCTTCTTGTGAATTTAAATTTATACATGTGGCTCATGTGATATTTCTGTTGAATAGTGTTGCTCCAGATTCTTCTCTTCTTTGGATCAATTAAACTTTATTCTCAATTACTCTCTATCTGTGCTTGTTATGCTAATCAGTGTTCCTTAGAATTTTTCTAAGCTCTACCTGAATTCAGATGGCAGCTGACTTTACCACCCACTTTTTTGCTTGCTGCCATTTGGAGGAGCAATTGAGTCACATCCTTGGATTAACAGTTATGCAGATGCTAAAAGTCTGACCCAAACAATGAAACTAGTTCTTTCTGTGTGTTGAGCTGATTCTCTCTCATTGGAGATAGACTTTTAAAAACATTCCTGCAGTAAGCTGAGAGAAGGATTCTGATTGGCCCTGCTAGTGTCCATTACATGCACATTCGTCAACCAATTTGCTCCTGGGGTCAGGGGAATGTTACACTTGACTGATTCCATTTGGGTCACATGCCCAAGACTATATGACTAGTGGGGAGAGTTTTTAATCAAAAGAAAGGAGAGAGGAAAGTGTGTTTGATAAGCAGACATGAATAGTTAACTAGAGTCTACCATGGTCAGTAAGAAGTCAAGCCTAAGCTTGAGCTCTGCCTCTGCTTGTTTGAATTTATTTTTTTAAAGATTTTATTTGTTTATTTTTGGAGAGCGGGGAAGGGAGAAAGACAGGGAGAGAAGCTTTGATTGGTTGCCTCTTGCATGCCCCCAACTGGGGACTACCTGGCCCGCCAACCAGGCATGTGCCCTGACTGGAAATTGAAACCGTGACCTTTTGGTTTGCAGGATGACGTCCAATCCACTGAGCCACACCAGTTGGGGTGCTTGGTTGAATTTAAATAGGCTAGAGTTCACTCACACAAACGTGTGCAACTTAGAAGACCAAATCATCCTAAATTGTAGATTAGGCAACCTGAAAGTGAAACATTTGTGCTTTCCTAAAATCATTTGCTCTGCTTTAAGTCTTGTACAGTATTTGTGTGGTTTCATTTGGCAAAGGGATAGAAGGTTCTTAGCTGTGAATTCTGAGTAATTATATGCCATTGTAAGTGACTGAGCCATTGCCCACAGTTGGTTTACAACCTGTCACAGAAAGTAGCCTTTGGATTTATCCTGTAATTAGTCTAGACTTGCTAGAACTACATTCTAGAAAAATGTCTCTTGGCCAGTTTTCAAAAAGTTTAAGAATAAAATTTATATTATTCGAAGTCATGTTGTAGCATTGCATGAGAAAACTAATTTTTGGAATTGGTTAAATGAGGCTGTGGGAGTTCTCTCTGAAAGGAAGATAATTTAGAGATGTGAGACATTTCATTGCTTCTGTTCATCAGAAGGTTTTACATTTGTATTGTATGCTTTTTTTTAACCTGTTGATTTTGGGACAGGAGAACAATAATTGACAAATGTGAGGCTATCTCTAGCTTCAACTTGTAATTAAATTAATTTTCACAGCCATTACTCTCCTCAGTGTTTCTCCATTCATTTCACCATCCCCGTGAGGAAGGTCATGATAGCGAAACAGAATCCGAGATATTAAGAAGTTTTTCTAAGGTCATACAGAGAGTAAGTGGCAGATCTGGGACTTAAACCTAAGTCTTCTATGTGAAATAAGGTGCTTTTGGCTATACATGACAGGACACTTGGCTAATTGTGGCTTAAACAAAAAAGACATCTCATAATCTCACATAGAAAGAAGACTGGAAGCAAGTAGCTCTAGGTTAGTTCAAGGAGCTAGACTGCTGTCTCCTTGATTGTCTTGATCTTTTCCTCCAGACCACAGGATGACTGCAGTGGCTCCAAACATCACATCTTCTCCCATGGAATTAATCCAAAGCAGGAAGAAATGTTATCGCTTTCTTGTCTCCTCCCTTCCTCTCCCATTTTTTCTCTTCCTTCTTTTTTCCTTCTCCCTTTTCCTATCCCAGCCCGTCTCTCCCCTCTCCTTCTCTCTTCCCCCTCCCTCCTTCTCCCCTGACTTCCTCTCTCTTTCTTTCTCTCTCTCTCTCTATCTCCCCCACACTCTCTTTTGCATTCTTTCTTTCTCCTTTCTCTTTAATTAGGAGGTACATTTTTCAAAGAAAGAATCCTTCAAAAATTTCTCCATATATCTCCTTTTCTAGAACTTGGTTAATTCTCTAGTTGCAAGGAAGGCACAAGAGTATTTTTTTAGTATTTACTAAAATACTAAAAAAATCTGGTATTTTTAGTTTCTCATGGAAGCCAGGTTTCTCTGTAAAAGATGCCAGTATTGGGAAGGGAATGTGGGGTTGGTATCCTATGGTGTCTACTACATCTCTGCCAATTCAGTGTTCTTTTAATTTTATTTTATCAGATTTCTTTTTACACTACTCAGAAATAGAATTTATTCATTAATTTGGAAACCATTTATTGAGAACTCACTCTTTACCAGATAGTACAGTAGGTATTAAAGTTGCAGCTTTAATAATTAATAGATGCTGTTCTTGCCTTTTAGGAATACACAATCTATGAAGGAAGGCAAGACCTGAGAGAAAAAAATTTAAATTGTAAATCAACCTATAAGAGCAATTGTGTTGAAAAAATGAACCACAGGAGTTTAGAGTAAAGAAACAAATATTTACTATCCAAGAACGAAAATGAATGTATCATCAACTCAGCAATCTATAGAAAGCCTGGCTTTCTATACGTCGCTCGATAATGATGCCAAGCTGTCGCAGTGCGTGCTAACATGCAGATGGCTGGAATCGCCGCTTTGTAGAAGGGGGAGGACAATGAGTGCAAAAACGTGGCAGCTAAATTTATGTGCATAATCACACTAAGCCAAGGCCAAGGTATATATACACACATTAGATTCTTTTGACAGCAAACCCTTTTCATGAACTTTTAAGTAGTCTTAAGGAATAGTCACCTTGGCACACTGGCCAATTTTGCGTCAGGTATTAAGCAAGCCTAATTGTCACTGTTTTTTTTTTTTTTTTCCCTTTAATATATATTCTTTTTGGTACTCTCTGGCTAGGATTCTTGTTTTGGGGGCATAGTCAAAGATGACTATGGACTGTCTACAGCTTTGGGAGCAAAGTTTCAAGCCACTAGGAGCCTGGGCCCAGATCAACTAGGTGCTTATTTCCAGCCATTGACATCTGAGAGCCCCATAGACGAGACGGATCTTCCCCATGAAATGTGGTTTCAACACTGAGGTAATTGTAGAGGCAGAAATTCTTCATATCACTTTGTGCTTAGAGGATATTCTTCAAAATATGAACCTTTTGGCTCTTTGAGGATAGACTTTTTGTCATGTATATTAAAAAAAAATCCAAAAATCCTCCTGTAGCCCTTGATATAGCGCATTGTTTATGGTAAGTGCAATAAATGATTGTTTTATTAAATGAATGATTATTTCTTAGAGACTTCCAGAAAATGATTAAAAATAGTCTCAAATTCAGACACCTTCCTTATTGGTCATTGAGGGACTCAGAATTAATAAAAAGTTGCTTTTGTAATATAAATACATGGTGTTATAAAACAAGTTTGGCTTGAAAAATTTCTAAAATATTTATTATGAAATATGACAAGCAAAGAAGTATAAAGCATAAAGTAGTAAGCACTATCCAGTTTAATAAAAAAATGAAATTTATTTTTAAAGAAATATTTACTATCTTTGCTGTGGATAAAAACTAGGCCTTTCCAGTCTAAATCTTGTCAAGGAATCAAGAATTAAGTTAAGAGGAAAGGCCCATTTTCCCTATATTTAACCCTACATATAATCCTAAAGTAAGTTATCCTAAAATAATCCTAAAATATTATCCCAAAATAAGTTATTTACCTATTACTTTTTTCAAGTACTTTATTGGTTCTGTAAAAGTAATACTTGTACATTATAAAAAATTCAAGTAACACAGAGAAAGAAAACAAGCATCTGAAACTCTACAATTCAAAGAAAACTGCAGATTACATTGTTTCAGGTATTGTTTTTTTTTCATTGCTACCATCTCATTTATTGTTGTCCAGGTACAGTTGTCTCCATTTTCCCACCACCACTTTGCCCCACCCCCACCCACCTCCACCCTCAATTCTACCCTGCTTTGGCTTTGTCCATGGGTCCTTTATACATGTTCCTTGACCCTTCCCCTTCTTTCCCCTGTTATCCCCTCCCCCTCCACTCTGGTCATTGTCAGTTTGTTCTTTATTTCAGTGTCTCTGGTTATATTTTGCTTGCTTGTTTGTTTTGTTTATTAGGTTCCACTTATAGGTGAGATCATATGGTATTTGTCTTTCACCGCCTGGCTTATTTCACTTAGCATAATGCTCTCCAGATCCATCCATGCTGTTGTGAAGGGTACGAGTTCCTTCTTTCTTTCTGCTGCATAGTATTCCATTGTGTAGATGTTCCACAGTTTTTTGATCCACTCATTTACTGCTGGACACTTAGGTTGCTTCCAGCACTTGGCTATTATAAATTGCGCTGATATGAACATTTTATGTGTACCTATGTATTTTACACAAATGGGTTCATATCACTTATTTTATTCTGTAAGTTGTTTTTTTCTCCCCATTCTACAATATGTAATTGATATCTTTTAATTATAGAAGAAAGGGATTGACATCAATTTTAGTCACTGCACAAGTTTTCGTTTTCTTATATCATGATGTGCTTAAAAAGTCCCTATTCCTAGATATTTACATGTCTTAATTTTTCCATACTGTAATCAGTATGTTGAACATTTTTGTTTTTTATCATGTTAAAATATTTCCATGGTGCATTGTTAGGGTTGGGTATAGTGGAATGCACCAATGGCCTCATCACTTACTGTTCTGTGCCCTTTGCTGTATGACTTTCCAGCACTCTCTCACTGTGAGCAGGACGTAATGCCCCATCCCTCAGCTCAGAAGATTTGTTTGGCCAATGGGATGTTAGAAATGTAATACAAGAAGAGTCTTGAAAAGTGTTTTTGCAATTGAGCTTCTGCCACTGCCCTGAGAAGGATATTCCTAGCTAGCCTCCTAGTTCTAGAAGGAGAGTGAAAGCAGAACTGCCCAGATAAGCTGACTCAATAAAGCTGTGACAAAGCAGATCCACCCACCCACTCAACCCACAGATGCCTGAGTGAGCCCAGAGACATCAGCAGAACCCCACAGCCAACCCATGGGTATGTGAACACTAAATACTTGTTTTTATATGGCAATGAGAATTTGAAGTTGTTTGCTACACAGCATTAATACAGTCACAGAAAACTGACATATTGTGATTTAGCTATTTATTTTTTTTACTGGTACCTATAGTTATTTGCAGTTTTTAAGCCTTGACATCTTTTTCTGGACTGTTTCAAGATAATAAGTGCACTTTAGCTGAAGTGATAATGTACATCCATTATAATTAAATAAATGTAAAAAAACAAAACAAGCAAGCAAAACACTGCTTATTAGTTTCTACATCTCATTCCTATCTTGGCCTTTTGTATTTACTTTGGTTATTTATTTTTCATATAGATGAAAATATTTTCAATGGTAAAAAGGAAGATGAATAAATACCTCTTTAATTACAGAAATAAAATGGAAAAGTTACATTACTAAGGACAGGGAAAATGACCAAATTGATAAATTAAATTTATTTTTAAAGCTGGCTTAAAAGATTATTTATTTTACTTATATTTTTAACCAGTCCCTTTAGTTTCCGACCCTGTTGAGCATTATTCTATACAAATTGAGGGACATAACTCTGACTTCATTTTTCTAGCCCTGCACCATGGACCCCTATTAATATTTATGCTGAACTAATAGTGAGATTTTGTCCGTTCTCACTTTAGACTTTGAAATGAGATAATTAGTTTCCATAAATTAAGCAGGATTGAATTTCATTGCCTATTCGGTCCAATTATCCTTGAAATCCACAGATAATCCCCAAACCTTACTTGAGTGATTAAATACCAAGTATTACCAAGAGTTAATACCATGTATTAAATACCAAGCCTTCCGTCAGAATTGTAATAAAGGAGTAAGATGGACGTTTTAAAGTTTCATCTCCTTGCCCCTTCTCCAATGCATCACTTTTCGACGTCTTGATTCTTTCAGATCATCAGTTCTGCCTTCTGGCTTCTTTGCCTTCCCTATCCAACCTGAGTCCCCTAATCCATCCCTGCGCCCACATTCCTCACCTCAGTTCTCTCATCTGTTGATCCTTCCGCTACACCTACCGTGCCAGCCCTCAACTCAGGGCAACCCAACCCTCCACAGGTGGACCTCATAGAGGGGCACATCTACTATTCCCTTGGGCCCTGGCTCTACCCCAATGCCCAGCACCACTGGCAGATGACCAGTTGTGAAGAGGAAATGGCAATCATCAGAGTGAATATTTCTGAACTTTCACGGCTCCAGGCTTTCTTCCTCCTAACCGCTACATTGCCATTCATTATTTTTCTAAAATGCGGTCATGTTGCTCCCCTGATTAAAAACATCCTGTGAATCTCTTGTGCCTCTAAATTCTGTTCATGGCATCCAAGTCTTTCACAATCTGTTGGCCACCAATTTTCCAGGTTCCCTTTCTGCTTCTACCTATAAGGAACAGAGGAGGCCAGGAGGGAGTGGAAGGTAACTGGGAACTAGAAGGAGCTGACAGGCAGCCAGGGTAGAACTGGCTGTCAATCAAGGCCAGATGAGTGTGGTAATTTGTGAGATTCCACACAGGCACCAGGTTCTAGCAGGCTCTGCTCTAAAGGAATAAAGTCACAGTTTGAAAGGGCAGGGTGGTGTCTTAGGCTGGATTTCTCCCAAAGCAGAACTTGAGACGCAAGTTTGTGTGAAGTCAGTTTATTTGGAAATATGATGCCAGGGAGCAGGGGTGTGGGATGGAGGAATAAAACAAGAAACAAAAAAAGTCAATACAAGGGTGCGTTGGACAAGAGCTAGAGGCATCTCATGTTGCATCTAGAGACACTTTGTGACGAGCCAATGGAATGCATCTAAGGACTGTTTTCTTGTGGGGGATGCAAGACGGAGCATTTACTCATTGACTTCTGAACCCCATGGTCAAGGATGTAAACTCCCCTGTAGTTTGGATCAAGACTGCATGGATTCCAAGTGATTGGGAAGAACGCGTAGGTTAGCCTCAAAGGAATCCCCAGGCAGAAAGCAAGACGTCTGCAGTACAGCTTAAGGCAAGTTGTGATTCATTTGCCCCAGCACAAAGGAGGTCAAAAACTGCACAGAACTAGCAACTGCAGCAGCAGCTAATGTAAGAGGTGGGGTTAAGAAGATTCCGAAATGTGCACAAGACGCATCTGATTCAGGAGGTGATGTGCTGAGCCAGAGTCACTGAGAGAAACCCACCTGAGACAATAAGAAGGCAAGTGGGACAGGTCAAGGCCTTGGCTCAGAACCTTGCCATGGCTCCTCATTGCCCTCATTGTGAGACTCGAAGTCCTTACAAATGCCCAAAAAGACAAAATGTCATCTCTTCTCCCCTTTACCTTTCTGATCTCATTGTCATCTTCTCTGTTTTGCACTTCACTGGTCTCCTTGCTGTGGCTTCCTGCCTTAGGATATTTGCCTAGGCTCCGCCCGAAGCACTTTTTCATGAGTGTGAGATTCTTAGAGGCCCAGCTTTCTTCCTTCATCTCTTTGTTCACATGCCACTCTTCCAAAGCGGCTTAGCCTGATTGCCTGTTAAAAATGTCACCCTCTTACGCTCTTTCTGCTCCTTACCTGTCCTATTTCCCTTAGCATTTCATCACCTTCTCACATACTATAAAATTGACTTCTTCAGTAGGTTTATTATTTGTTTTTCTCTCTACTTTTGCAGAAGGCAAGCTCCACAGGGAGTGACTGGTTAGCTGGTGAATGTAACCCAAGTACCTGCAATAGCGACAAGCACATAGTTGGTACTCAGAAAAATTTAATGTTTGAGTAAGAAAATGAAACAGCAACACTCTCTGGGGGAACACCAAGGTGAGTTCTGCCCTTAAGAAAGGGGCTTCCAGTTGTGCTCTTTGGGGCCCGTGTAGTTTGTAACCCACGCAGCAGGAACACCAGCTGCCTGGTCTTAATTGGAGAAAGGACAGAGATGGGGTAGAATTTTAACCATGACCTTCCTTAGATTGAAATTCCAGCAGGAGAGTGGTGAAAATCAAGCAATTTATTGGCCTAACAGATTTACAAATGACAAACTGCAGTTGAGAAGCTTTGAAAGGAAGGCAAAAATCTGTCCCAGACAGGAAAATAATCATGATTATGATACATTTGATCATGACATATTTAGTCGATGCTTTAACTTGCTACATATCATGTCAATGTAACAATAATCCTTTACTTTCGGTAGGGATTAAGATCTCCACCACAGAAAGACATGTTAATTGCTATATTTGTCCTTTAAAAAAACAGGTAAAATTTATGTGATATATACTTAACCATTTAAAGTATACAGCTCAGTGGCATTTCATATATCCACAAATGTTGTGCTGCCATGTCCTCTGTCTGGTTCCAAACGTTTGACCATCCCATACAGAAACCTCATACTCATTACACGGTCAGTCTCCATTGCTCTCTCCCCACAGCCCCTGGCGACTACGAATCTGCTTTCTGTCGCTATGGGTTAGCCTAGTCTCCTTATTTCGTATAAATGGCATCATAAAAGACGTGAACTTTTGTGTCTGGCTTTCTTTACTTCGCATAATGTTTTCAAGGGTCATTAGGTTGTAGCATGTATTTGTTATTTCATTCCCAGTAACAAATGACTACTATTCCAATGTATGATACGCCACATTTTGTTTATCTATTCACAATTTCCTGGCCATTTGGGTTCTTTCCACCTTCTGGCTCTCGTGAATAGTGCTGCTATGAACATTTGTGTGCAAGTTTGTGTTTGAACACCTGGTTTCAATTCTTCTGGGCATATACTTAAGAGTGGAATGTACGCTTTTTTTACGCACTTATTTTTCATTCTGGAATATATTTCCTGTAAAACAAAAACTTTTATTGAGGTAGCATTAAATATGTTTGCTAAATTGGATATTAGATAACATTAAGAAAATTAGGCTGTTGAGATGAGAAAGCAAAACTTCCAAATGAAAAGATGTAAACCACAAGTTTCACATGTTGCTACAGTTAAATTGAGAACTTGACTCCTAGGCACCTGGCAGGTGTCAAAGACTTTTTTTCTAAGTTAGAAACGAAACCCTGACGTAAAATATTTACACAAGCCATAAAACCTAGAAGACAGGTTGACTACATAAAAATGAAATTCTGTACAAGAAAAGAGTTAAAAATAATTAGGAAACTGAAGGGAACTATTGGTAACATCGGTAACAAAAGGCCAATGTCTTGAATATGAAAACAGTACTGACAAATCATTATAAAGTGATCTGTCATTTTATATACAACCCAACATATTAAAGGTAAGAGGCATTTTATAAACAAAGAAAGATAGTAAGGGGGGTGAGTATAGTAGATTGAAAACAATTTAAAAGACAGATAACATTGTGTTGATGTGGAGAGAAGGTCAGTGTAGAACGGCGTTGGTCAGGGAGTGGGCATCTTGGTAAACCTTTCTTGCAGGGCAAACGGGTAACATGTTATTAGTGAAAGAATAAACACATCAATGGATGTGGAGTAATGAACAGAATAGGACTCTGATAGAGATCCTCACAGATCTCTGACAATGGAGCAAAGACAATTCAATAAGCGAAAGGATCATCTTTTCAATGAATGGTGCTGGAATAATTAGAAGTGCAAACGCAAAAAATGAACCAAGACAACAGACCTCACACATTGTAGTAAAACCCCAGAACTCTAGGGATAAAAAGAAAGTCCTACAGAACACCGGTGATGTAAAAACAAAAAAACAGAAGTATTATCTCCAAAGGAAGAAAATCAGAATGATATCAGACTTTTTGTCAGTAATATTTGATGCATAAAACAAATGCGCTGTATTTTCAGAATCAGTGGGAGACTGCCGTGGACAGAAAGAAATGGACACCAATGCAGCTTACATATGCACCCTTCGGCTGTGTTGCGTCCTGCAGCTTGCAAGGCTGGACCTAAACTGAGACAGAAAACTGGGGCTCAGCCTAAGCCTGGGGATCGGAGTGCAATAATTTTCAAGAAAGAGAAGTGAAATCAGGGCATGTTAAGGGTGAAATGATTAGTGTGTTCAGTCTGGGCTAAGCTGATTAAATAATGTGAGTCTGGATAGCTATAATTTCCCTCAATTGTGTGTTTATTCTCTTTCTTCCAATTGTGGCAGAGCAGTTTTCCAAGGTACTCATTAACCACTGTGCCATACTGTACTTACTATAGAGCCTCTGGCAGCTGACTGGGTTTACTTTCAAGAAAGCCTCCTGGTCAGTGTGATCGCTCAGAGAATGACAGCTCCTTCTGCCATAAGACATCATTTCAATGGAGAGGCCTTTTCTCAAAAACAAAGTCGTTTAGTCTAGTCAGTTAATCAAAAAGTATAATGCTAGGAGATGCAAGTTTGTCATGTGGCAAACTTCTGATGCATTATCTCATCTACTTACCAAATGGGGTCCTGCAAGGAAAATTACTCTGTCTACCACCAGATGGAATTTTATGCAAGCGCACTTGGAAACGTGCTAGGAGAGTAAGAGAAGTTTCAAAGCACAGCTGGCGTGTCTGCCTAACACAGGACCAGAAGAACCAAGTTTATGAGTGTTTGCCAGACAGCTGACCTCGCAGTTTAGCCAATTATGCAAATCAAGCCTGAAGAATGATTTGTAAGAGGCGCAGTTTCTTGTGGAAGCCCTGCTGTTGAAAAGCCCCGTCCCAGGTCTAGACTGTTCAAAAAGTTTCTTGCTTCCTTTCCAGTTTTGACTGGATTTGATTTTCCTGACTTGCGCTTTCTCCCCTCAAGCAACTGAGGACATACCTTTGATAAGTTGATAACCTTCATAAAGACCTAAGATTGGCAGAAATGGTGGAATTTTAACCATTGTGATATATTTTTAAGGACAGGTAGGAGTTCTTAAGAACTGATTGAATAAGTTTTAAGTGAAGGATGGCCATGCATATTTGGTGGTTATTTTGTGTTCTGGTTCCTCGAAGCCTAATCTAGTTCCAGACAAAGATGCTCGTGGAACATTCCGGTGGGACTGTGAGCAGGTGCCCTGTATGTGTGTCCGGAAGTTGTTGTGGGGCCTCCATGCACGGAACAAGATGACTTTGTGTGGTGGAAGAGAAACACACATTTCGGAGAGTAGTGTGGGGCTGAGGAAGAAAATCCGTCTGAGCGCAATTCTCGGGAATGAAAAGGGGGAAGAGCAGGCAGCCCTGGGGCTTGCCCCGCTGTGCTCAGCGCCTCGTTCTGAGAAAGCCTCTCAGGGACTTGGAGGAGGTTTGCTCTTCCCCCAGCGTGCTGCAGCTCCTGCCCCCAGCCCCTGCCAGGCAGCAACATCCATCAGACCAACTCAGTGCGACATTTTGTGCTTCTGCCCAAAGTTTCATTTGGAAAAAGTTACTTGCCTAAAAAAAAATGTGTCAGCACCTCTTCCTTGACTCAGAATGACTTTAGCAACTTCAGTTCAGGGACAACATCATTACTTAACTTGATTTTATAAAACTGTTTAATTTCCAAATATCTGTAATTTATGGTTCCCTACTGTCTTTTCCCAGATATTTAACAGTAAAATTCCTCTGAACTTTATTTATATTTAACAGCTTCTCTTGGAGTGCGGAGAAGGAAAAGTAAGAAATAAATGGGTAGCTATAGTTATCAAACTACTAAAAAAAGATAAGATGTCTAATTATGAATATACAAAACCTGTAAGATTTCTTATATAAAAACATTGTTTTATGTAAGCTATTAGAAATTTATATAGAAATATAAAGAAAGAGCATATTCTGTTCATATTTGCATCAAAACCCACAAAATATCAATAAATAAACGAAAAAACCCATTTGGAAGAATACTGTAAAACTCCATTGTGGGGCTAAACAAAGAATCTTGAATAAACAAATTAAATACTTTGTTTTGAGATCAGACTCTGAATATTTATCGTGCTTTGCTATTTAAGTACAAATCACGGAGGCTCATCTAAGACAAGAGATGAGCTACGATGGTGCTTTTATCAGTTGCTTAGAACCTTGTTGAATGTACACCCTCTCCACGTCAGTTCCTAAAGGCAAATATTAGACTATTTCCAATTGTTCTGTATTGGAAAGATTTTACAAGAACTTGCTCATACAGTTATTTTTATAGACCCACTAAGGACATTTCTAGAGTGCAATTTCAGGCTCAAAAAGCCTACATAGTTACAATTTTGGCAAATAATGTCAGACTGCCGTCCATGATGCCTTTTTCTTCGTGTCCCTATTAACACTGAATGTTACCTATCTCTTGAAATTTTGTTTCTCAGTCTACCAGGCTTTCTCCAATATATATGCTTCCTTCAAAGTGGCTGCTTACACTTCAATGTATTGGGTTGTCTTAAAGATGACTAGTGGGTGCTGTTTGCATTTAATTATGGACACTGGCCCCATGTTATCTATCCTGCAAATAATTCCCTCTGACTTCCTTGTTGTCGTTTAACTTTATTTCGCTTTTGTTGTACAGAAGTTCTTCATTTTTATGTAGTCACGCCTGTCTTTTAGGTTTCAAGGCTTGCGTACATGTTTTACTTCTGGGTTTCATTTCGTACTTAGAAAAGCCTTTGACACCTGCCAGGTGCCGAGGAGCCAAATTCTCAATCTAATTGTAGCAACCATGTGGAACCCGTGGCTACCGGTTTTTGACTCGTGGCTTCTGCTGCACGTAAGCAGGCCGTGGCTTTGGCTCTGCACACACCTGCCTCTCTGGAGTGCAGTGAGCCTTGCTGCGTCAGTTCTCTAATTGGTCCAAGGACAGTCATGGATTTTCAGTTTGTTCAGGTTTGTCTTGTTGTAAGATTGGAGTGGCGACTTCCAATTATTTTACATATTGAAGCTGAAACTGGAAGTCTTTTACTGCCAATTCCTTTTATTTAAGTGCTGAATGTGTTTACATGGCTGTGATTTAGGAAGACAAGGCCCCCTGCCAGAGGAGCAGGCTTTAGGGGTGCCATATCAGGAATTCGTTTTAAATATGCAATGTCTGAAAGAGCTTTTAGACAACCAAGGGAAGACCGTGCGTGGTTGGATATACAGGGTTGAGTCAGGGAAAGAGCTGGGGCTGGAGATAAAAATTTCTGTATTGGCATCAGTGCAGTACTTTATTTTCAGATATTGGTTATGATTTCTGTGGAGTTGCAGGAATACTCCGACTATGCAGCTTACTTCAGTTTCTAACGGATGAATCTAAATGGCCACATGATGGTGCCAAAAGCTCGGTAGTTACCCTGGCTTTTCAGAACTGCCTGCAAATCCCGTCGTCTTTAGAAACGTGGCCACCTTGCCTAAGTTACTTCTGTTTTAACAAACAAATTCATTATGCATAAATAATTTTTTGTGTGTTTTCAAAGTAATGTTTTATTTCTAATCGTGTTTTTAAGTCCACAGGTAGACCTGACTTAGTTCTCTTTATTTTGTACTTGTAAAATTAGACTTTTCTAAATCCAGTGCAGCACAGTCTCAGAGTGGTGCAGAAGAGGAATACAATCCTGTATTTATTTATTTAAGAGTGAGACCGATAAGGTCTGTATGTAATAGCATTCCCATTCCTTAGGAATTTCTCTGCAGTGTTTTGGAAGTTGTACCAAACTTCCGTTAGAGGTATTTATAAAGCTGGTGAGCCCAGATGCCTTGATGCAGTATTTGAAATGATTCGTTAGAAGAACGTCTGTACCATCTACATAGTAGATTCTTAGTTAATATTTGCCAACACAGTGACTGCAAGTATGAATTAATGAAAACCCAAACAACCTGTTGGCCAAAGTCTGTCATTTTTTCTAAATTAATTAGCTAGTTTTTGTTGAGTACAAAGCATGCAGTGTAAAAATTTGTAAGTATTGGAGATATAATTTTTAGCACATTCAGAATAAAATTATACAATATTGACAAAGATGATAGATTTCATCAAAATTCCCATGATTGCTATTGACTCTATAATTTTGACCTTATTTAAGGATATTGATTTTGTAAAAGAAGAAATAAAGAGGAGGAAGTAATAAATTTCTCAGATATGAATTCTTCTTGGATATTAATTCTCAGTTTCAGGAGTACTGATTTCATTAACCTTGAAATGTCAGAGTGTGGATAAAAGATTATGAATAGAAATTAACTCATGTCGATACCTACTTTAAATAGCAATCTAAATACCGTCAGAAGGGAAAGGGGCTATTGTGGCAAGTTTGGAGACCAGGCGGGTAGGAGGGCTTGAAGACATAGTTATGATGCCACCTTGTTTAATTTACAAAAGTATAAAGGAAAAAAGTGTCACCTCTGGATTTGTGTAGCAGGGTAGAGACGGACCCATATCGTCCTCAGATCTGGGAGGAACAGACGGGCAGAAAACTGGGACGTCACAGTCAGTCTGCACATAATTATGCCCCTGAGACTGAGCAGCAAATCAAAACTCTTTACATGTTCAAAGCCCCAGCAGATCCTTGGGGGCCTTCAAAGAGAAACAACAAAAAGCATGAATTAATGTCTGGAGCGTTATTTCCCAAATACGTGGCATTAAGTGAGACGCTTAAACCTGAACCTCTGTTCTTTGTAAATTAACTGAAGCTCATCATATCATCATCACCTTCGTCATCACCGTCACCATCGTCATCCTTTTCATCATCCTCATTATTATCTTGGCATCTTCGCTAGTGTTGGGAATTGCTTAATATGGTCACCTTTACATAGATTATCCCTTTTAATCTTTGGAGAAAGCATAGATTATTTTCCTTTTCTGACAGATGGGGAAATTGAAACAAAGTAGAAGTGACTTCCCCAAGTTCACATACGAGTCAGTGACAGAGCTGGGTTGCTTGGTGGCCCGTTCTTCCAACTCTGTGCTAATGACAACTCTGCTTTGGTATATCCGTGCATTACTGGTGGTTTTGGTATAGAGCGTATTAATGATCAAATAGTATTATTACTCTTTTATTTGGTAATTTCTCTTTTGGGAATTTCATAAGGAAATACTCTTATAAAAGTAAAGTGAATAAGGACAGTCATTGCAGCATTATTTATCATGGCAAATAATTGGAAACTTCCTAAATGTCCAACAAATGAGAAAAGATTAAGTAAATAATGATGTATTACACAGAATCTTAAAGATTCATCAGGAGGCCTATTTAGTAAAATAGTGTAATGCGGAGATTCATTATGTAAAAAACTGGAATATACCTTTTAATTCACATTATGATATCAATTCAGTAAAACTTTGCATACATATGAAAAAAGGGCAGAGAAATATAAAGCATATGTCAAATATTCTTTTCCTGTGGTGGATATTTTGGGTGAATTTTTCTTCTGTTATTGTCATTATAATCCGTACAAAGATGTATACTGCATTCCAAATTTGTTCATCTTTTGGTACAGATTCTAAAAAATGCCTTGTAGGATCGTTGTGAAGACAAAACAAGAGAATACAAGTAAAAGGTAGAAACTTAATAAACTGCAATGCAACCCAAGTACTGCTATTGAAAAGTCAGGCCGGTCTGACTGGAAGAAGAGCTCTTACATTCGAACTGAATGCAATCCTGGGACACCGGGGCAAGCAGGCTTGGCTGCTCTCGTTACCCGCCTGGTGATCTGGGCCAGTCTCTGGGGAACTGCCACCCACAGGCCAGACCCTGCCTGCCTGCCTGCCTGTCTTTCTACGGCCTGGGAGCTAAGTGTGCTTTTCATGTTTTTAAGTGGTTCAGAAGAAATTCAAAGAAGATCATTATTTCATGACAAAAAAGTTATATGAAATTCAACTTTCGATGTCCATAAAGAAAGTTTCATTGGAGCACCGTAACATCTATTTATTTGTGTGTTGTCTGTGGCTGCTTGTCTCCTGCAACAGCAGAGTTGAGTCCTTGCCATAGAGACCATATGGCCCACAAAACTTAAAATATTTACTCTCTGGCCTTTTACCAGAAGAATTTTCTCATCCCTGATCTACGGCCAACTTTGGTCCTCCAGATCCTGTCCTTGCCTCGTGAGAATTTTATTCCATGGATTTTTCTGAACTGCCCTTCCATAGTTAGAAATGCGACTTTTTCTTAATATTTAGGTTGAAGAAATCTTTTCACAACACTAGGGATAGGAGCCATTGAGTGGCCATGTGGCCAATCAGGGTTCATGGCGATGTTTGCTAACCTGGGAATAACCTCTCCTGTAGCCACTCCCTGGGAGGTGTGAGGTCCAGGTTAGGCATCAGAAGGTCCGATCTTTGTTCTGTCCGATGTTTGATTCACCTGCACCTCCGGTCCCTCATCTGTAGTAATGGAGCCACATGATTGATTTCTGTGGTCTCTTCGAGCTCTGCATTTCTACAATGACTTGTGCCATCTTAATAGTTGGTGCTTGGTCCTGTCCACTATTTCTGCTTCTGCTATGATCTTTCTGACTCTGGGACAAGTCATCACTCAAGTTTAAGGCCAGGAATCAAAATGTAAATGTCTCCATGGCCCAGACAGCTCAAATAAATGAGAGAGCCCACCTGAGGGAATACAGAAGTCATGTTAAGCATGATGGCAAGCTGCAGAGTGCCCGCCCCGTCTGAAGGGCACAGCTGTCACAGACTCTAGCTGACTGCTATGTGTCACTAGGTCTTTCATATTTTCAAGAGATAATAGAAAATATGGATTTTCATATGAAATCGAATGTTTGAACGTAGACAACAAATTTAAAAAAATAAAAATAGAGTACAGCTCCCGCACCCTCCCAGTCCCTGAATAGAGAATGGCGTATTGGTTGCCATTTAAAAGCCCTTGCCTCTGTGTGTAGGAAATCCTTCATACCCTTCCACTGAGGACGGACAGCATCGTTTCTCTAGGAACTCTCGTCCATCAGAAAACTCTCTCTTTAGAGCGAGGCACCAAGCCGGGCGGCTGAACATGTGCCTGCAAGTGGGCATGGGCCTTGCAATCACTTAGAACTTGTAGGACTTAAACGGCTTTTAGTATTGTGGCTCTGAGTTTTGACAATACTTTTTCCAAAACTTTTCATAAAAGTAACACCTTGGTACTCACTTTGAAACTGGTGGGGGTTTTTTTTTTGGTTTCATGTTGTGAGCTAAACAAACTATTTAGCTCAGTTTGGACAAACTATTGAGCTCAAGGGCCTGGGCCTGTCATGGAAACAACTTCTGAATGCACTGTTCTTTTTCCTCCTGAGTCATGGTGATGTGCAATGGATTTATTTATTCGACAAATGTTTATCCGGGAGTTGCTGCGGGCGTTGGGGACGCAGCAATGAACTAAGTAAAATGCTGCGGCCACAGGACATGCATTCCAGAGAGGAGATGCACAACGGATAAAGACAGAAAATATTACATAGTGACAAGTGCTAAGAAGAAAAATGAAGTCGAGTAGGGGAGTAGAGAGTGCTATTTTTTTTTTTTTTTTTTTTAGAGAGAAGGGAAGAGAGGGAGATAGAGAGAGAGAAACATCAGTGTGTGGTTGCCTCTCACATGGCCCCCACTGGGGACCTGACCTGCAACCCAGGCATGTGCCCTGACTGGGAATCGAACCAGTGACCCTTTAGTTTCCAGCCTGCACTCAATCCACTGAGCTACACCAGCCAGGGCGAGAGTACAATTTTTGATGGTATGGTTGTGTTCATGGAGGGCTTCCTCTCCGAGAAGGCGACATTTGACCAGAGACCCAAATGAAGTGACTAAGCCTTAGAATATTTCCAGGCAGAAAGAAAAGCAAGTATAAAGGCCCTGAGGTATATTTCTTGGTGCGTTTGAAGAATGTCAAGAGCGCCAGTGTAGATGGAGAACAGTTAGCCAGGGGAACCCTAATTGGAAATGAGAGTCAGTAGGTAGTCAGATCACATCATATAGACATCGTGGTTTAAAAATGTAGGAAATACAATCATTGGAGAGGTAACAGCATCTGATTTATCTTTTATGTGGCTGTCCCTGGCTGCTGTAGGAACAAGAGTTTGCACCAGGGATACCTGTTCGAGGCTATTGCCAATAATCCAGGTAGGTAGTGATGGACTAGTTTGGTAGAGGTGGCTGTGCAGAAAGCTGTTGGATCTGAATATATTTACATTGGGCAGAGGTAACTTCTGTTCAGTGGTTAAAGTGACTCAGAAGCTATTTCCTCGGAGAAATATTTCTTGAACTCCTGTGCTAAGTTGTGTTTCCTGCTTCTGTGATTCCCTCAAGCAGCCCCTGTTCAATTCTAGTAAACACTATTTTACTGAAGCGCATTGTTGTAAGTCTCTGTCTATCTGCCTGTGACGTCTTTTGTGGAGATCCAGGACCCTGCCTTCTTTCTTTCTCGTACCTGGCACTATGTCTGCACATAATTCTGTTTAATGAATGTCTGTTGAGTGAATATATAAATCAATAAATTGATAGGAGATGTTGTTGGAAAGAAAGAAATTGATAGAAGATAAGCTGAATCAAGTATCATAACATCTGTGGCTTGTAATTTGGGCAGATAGTTTTTGTAACCTTCAAAGAGCCTGGGTTTTCTCAGTGGTCAGGATTTCCTTGGTGGTCTTCTTATATCCCAATAAAATAGATTTCCATATTCTCTGGACTATAAGGTGCACCGGACCATAAGCACACCTAGGTTTTAGAGGAAAATAGGAAAAAAATTTGAAGCAAAAAAATGTGGTAAAATATTGAATAATGTAAATAACATAATATTTCACCAATGTAAATGTAAAGAGCCAGGTAAGCTACTTTTGGACTATAAGACACACCCCCATTTTCCTCCCAAATTTGGAGGGGGAAAAGTGCGTCTTATAGCCTGAAAAATATGGTAACTGAAAACTTCATCCATACAAGTAGAATCTCAAGACACCTGGTGCATCTAGGACTCCATGATACAGCAAATTACTGAATATGCAACTTCTGAAATTTAATAAAACATACTTTTTGATTTTTCTCTACTATCGAGAACAGACAGTAATTTGAAGCTTATTGATGGTGGAGGGATAATTATAGACGTGTCATTTATTTCTCAGCTTCTCTGAAACTGATGCATTTAAATAATATGCTATATATTTATACAGCCCCACATTCCATGTCTCAAATTTTTCTCTCATTTGGATACAAGATACAGAAGAAAACAGTGTCAAAGTGATCTTACTGGAGAAAGAACTTACCAGAGAAACTGCTTGCTGTTCATTTTCACATGTTAATACCACAAAAGGATAATGTGAGCATGCTCTTGAAATGAAAAAGGAAGAACAAGGTGCGCAGATTTGAGCCAAGGGGTAGGCAGCCAGGGACTTTGCGCATAGAGATACCACGTCAGTCATGAGACATTCTCCTTGGACAGAAGTCTCTCTACTTGGGTAAAGGGCTCATAGCAGTGAGTTCTATTTAAACACTGAATTGACTGGAGGAGCGTGGTTTATAAACGGTGTTTCTAATGCAAGCTCCACACTGTTCCAGCTCTGAGTATGGAATCTCGGCTTGGAGAGCCTAAAGAGAGCCCCACCTTGTGGTGAAAAGAGGAAGCCACATGCTTCCTTGATTTTAGAAGGACATCATTCCACCCCCCCCCACCCCCCCCCCCCCCCCCCCCCCCCCCCCCCCCCCCCCCCCCCCCCCCCCCCCCCCCCCCCCTGCCCCCTGGAATTTGATGATTATATTCACCATGTGTATATGGATACCTAGCAGTGCTTCCTTTTTAATCCTTTCATTCTCCCTTTGCTTCCCATATGTCTTCCCATATGTCTTTGGCACACAGTCCCCTCACCTGGTATGTTCTTGCTGGTCATTTCTTATTCTCAGAGGACTGCAGCTAATCAAGGACTGAACTGAATTTGCCTCAGGGAGTGTTTGCTTTTAAATAACAAAAGTCTGTCGATAAGGTAAATGCCTTCGAGGGCTCAGGGTGGATTTTGGTCACTTTGGCATGCAGTGGGAGAAATATTTGGGAAGGAGAGAAAAGCAGGATGAGAGGGCCAGAACTTGCTTAAACCTAACTCAGTTTATACAATGATTGTGGGAAATTAAAAATACACTTTTATTAATTATAAGCACATAGTCTACCTTATTTCTTTTGATTATTGCAAATAATAGTTTCTCTCTCACCAATCACACTGTTCTTAGCAACCATATGAGCATCTTGGCGATATCCAAACATGAAAATCACTCACGCCAGTACCATGAAGAGAGGAAAAGAAAGTCATTCGGGCATTAGCATTCCCAAAACAAAACTATTATTAAAAAAAGTAAACGCCTTTAGTGAGAGCCTAGAAAATTTCAACAGCAATCCCTTGCTTTTGATGAGATGACCTCGTTCTGATTTTCTATTTTATCCTTTTTCTTTTATGTGTTTTGCTGTTGTTATTGTGTGATTTTGCTTTTGAAGATTCTGAACAATGTCTCAATTATTTTGGTAGAAACTCCTCATCGAAAGCAAATTGCTCTTATTAGAAATGTGCTGTTGTGTTTTGTCTTGCGAAGGAATATTTAAAAAGTGTTTGCAAATTTGTAAAGAAGATAGTTCACTTGTAGCCACCCAAGATGCTGCCCCCCGGGTAACCTCCCCTGGCATGATTAATGTTGTATGCCCCGAACGCGAGTACAGAAGCTGGAGACTTTCTGGGTTCAAAGATGTTACTTTATTGGCCTAGTTTAACCTGCGCAGGGGCGAACTCTCAGGGTGTCTCCGGAGACACCGTACCCACAAGGGCTGCAGACGAGAGTCGCGCCTAACGCTTACAGCTAGGTCCTTATATAGGGAAATTGGCACGATTTGACAAGAGCAAGCAAGCATTTGAACAAAAGCAGAGTTGGCGGTTAGCTATTGGCTACAGAGTCGGCGCGCGCAAGCTGCAGAGTTGGAGCGCGTGGGAAGGGTGGGGTATACAACGGTTATGCTTGCCTAAGTGGAAAAATTTCAAAACTAAACAGTTTATAATCAGCACATAGCAGGGTGTTTACTCCTTTGGGGAGGAACGTTCTGTCCTTTCTTTCTAGGGGACTTTCCTAATTTTCTGGTTCTCAACAATTAACACCTGTATGGATCATCACTCACACAGCCAGGGTGGACAGAGAGGATGCCTCCCTCACTGCAGAAGGTGCATTTGAATTTTAAAACAACTGTTTTCTGATTATGAAAATGCGCCATAATCTATTACAGAAACTGAAAAATAGAGAACAACATGTGTATACAAAATAAACATCTCCCATAACTCTACTACCCAGAAAAAGCCACTGTTAATATTTTTCATGTATATCTGATGAGTATTCTAAAAACTATGTATATTTATAATTTGTAGGTGTTGTATATGATGTGTTACATATAATATGTGTTTGTGTATGTAAAATTATATAAAAAACTATAGGCAATCTCATCATTTGCCTTTTTCACTTATTCCGAACATTACCATTCTGTTATTGTGTCTCACATATTATTATCTCTTTACTCTATCCTTGCATGCAAGGCGAGCTTGAGTTTTTAAATTTCTTTCAGACTTTCTTTTTTCCCCACCCAGAAAATAAGTTTCCTTGACACTTTGCCTTCCACGGAAATAGTCTTTCTAGTTTCTAATATGCGGACTAGATGCCTGGGACTTGTTTCTGGTGCTCTGCAGGGCTCCTAGTTTTAAATCACTCTTCCCGTTCTGAATCGTATTCGGGCTAGTCATCCCCTAGGGCCTACATTTGGGTCCAAATCATTGGAGGCTGCTGGAGTTTCAGGTAGCTCTAACTACGTTCACCCACGCTTCGCACTTTTATAGTTTGTAATGGAAGGTGAGCCCTCTCAGCTCACTCTACCATGCATCTAGCTAGACATGTCCCTCATAATTTTCTTCAATGAATATTATTTTCTACATGGCTTTCCCCAATTTTTATACATCTTACCCTTTTTGTATTTCTTTTATTGCCATAATTTGCTATCTTTACTTGTTTTTTTAATTTGTCTCTGTGGGTTGTCATACAATTCTAGCTGATTAGTTATCAGTTGAAGATAGATTTAATTTCTTTTAATCTAAGTTTCATTTCGATTAAAAGAGGTTAGGTCTAATATTATGTTCCTCTGTTTTACATTTTAGAAATTCTATTTGCTGGAGATTCTGTTTTGATTGTGGCTGTTATCTTTTCCTTCCTCTGCTGCTTGCCTGTGCTGAGATTGATATTACCCCAGTAAAATGTATTCCTCAAGGATGACAGCTAAAGTTAATTTGTGCAATGTCATTACTTAATCTTCAGCGTAGTCTGTGTGCTCTCTGATTTACAACACTCTGCAATTCTGTTGTTGCCTCTTACGTGATGCCTGCAACTGCTTTTATGATTTCATTATCCGAGAGACTGTAGACTAATTTTTTATTTACCTCTTAGTGTTCCCATAAGATTGCCATACGGTAGAATGAAACTCAATTCTTCGTTTCACTCCAGCTGCCAGTCTGCAACCAGGCCAACGACAGACTACGGAAAGAGAATTAGAACCATCTGCCTGGAGTTGAGGTCCCTTGGTGAATGGATAACTCGTCACCACCAAGCTTTTTAATGGATAGAAATTCCAAGTGGCAGTGCAGAAAATTTATATTTCCATCCTGTGTTGCATGTAAAAGATGAAGCAGAACTGGCAGATTACTGTGTATCTACATTGAAGGCCTCTATGTGGCAAAAGGCGGTACTATGGCATGCATGCTCTAATCAGTGCCGCCAAAGGGCCCCTAAGAGTCGGTGCTGTTATTCCAGGACTACTTCCCATCTCTATGCACAGGGTGGCCATGTTTTCCATGCAAAACTGAGGATGTGCTGACAGGTAGAATGGGAGTTTTGAGAACAAGGAGAAAACATTATTAAAAAATTCTAGGCTATGTGGTCACTGTACGTTTTAAAATGATTTGTGTTCTTTCCACTTCCCTCTCTGTTTTAGTTCCTGTTGCTGCTACTGAGTTAAATGGTTGCCTGTTTTACCTCTAAGTTAGGTGGTTAGCAGATAGGTGAAGTTGTGAGTTAAAGAAAGTAGAAGCCAGGTCATTTAAGAAAAATATAACTTCTCAGAAAGCTAAATTAGAGGAAAAATGCTTTATATAAGTATAGAGATGAACTCTATGTAAGAAAACCAATTCTAATAGAAACAGATCATGATGAAAACAGGATTAATTCCAACCATTTGGTTCTAGAAACTGTACTTTTAATTCTAATGTTAAGCAGCAAGGTAGGGAAAGGGAGCAAAGTTAAATTGACCTCTGAGTCTCAACTCTTTTTTATAAAGAATATCTCATAGACTTTCTGCAGGGCTTAAATTAGATAGTGTGTGTCAACCGGTGCCTACACAAGGGGAATCTATAAATGTTTCCTTTCTTCCTCTCATCGCTGAGCCCAAACTTCCAGGACAGGTGATTCTGATTTAATCTTTAGATCTCAAAGCACTTAGTTGTGATGTTAGCAAAATTATAATTAAACAAATTGAATTTCCAGATCTGCCCCCATGTCAATGAAGCCAATATTTAAGCAGAGCTCTATTGGATTGAACTGTAATTCCATAAGCCTTGGATAATTGAGAATTGACTGTAAACCGAGAATTACTTTGTTCTGCATGATGTCCCTGCATTCACAGGGACTGAACAATTGAAGGATTGGAAGTGAGTGGAGCAGCTCAGCACCTGTAATGCTTCAGGAGGAAATGCCGCAGCATAGCAAGCAGTGCAGCCCTGGTATTAATTATTTGAGAAAGGTCTGATTTATTTCTCTGAAAATTTCCCCTTGCAAGTGCCAATTATCACCAGAGTGTGGATTCTCTAAGGTGTTCTGTAATTGCTCAATTATCCCCAGTGCTCACTCCCCATCCTGGCCTTTGAATGTAGACTGATTCACATTTTAAATTCTTTCAAGTTCTGGTCAAATCTCAGTTCCAAGCCATAGGCATTATAGGGACACTGCAAATCAACCCCCTAGGGAGCCCCAAGTCTCGTTTTAAGTTTGAAATTCTTCCCCCACCAAACCTTTTACTGAGTATCCAAAAAACTGGGGTGCGGGGACCTGAATGAATTTCTGAGTCTGCTAGAGGGGGTGATTGTCAATGACACAGCCCCCCTCCCCCATTACTAGCTATAGAGAGAAATTTCCGAAATCATCCCTGGACCTCCAGGTACTGATTATTTATTGCTACATAACAAGCCACATCAAAACATATGGCTTAAAACAACAATATTGTCATCTTTCATAGTTTTGTGGGTTGACTGGGCTCAGCCTGAGGTCTCTCATGCAACTGGAGTCAAACAGAGGCTGAGGTTGCATTTATCTGAAAGTTCAGTTGAGTTGAGGGATGGTACAGGCTGCAGTTGATGCTGACTGCTGAGGGCTTTGCTGGGCTGCCCTCCTGTGCACCTGCCCCTGGCCTTTCCACGTGACTTAGAGGACTTAGAGTCCCCACATAGCAGCAGTTTGCAGAGGGAGCAACCCAGGTGTGACCTTCTCAGAGGTTGAGGGGGAAGCTGTAAGACTTAGGATCATGTCTCAAATGTCCCAGAGGGTCACTTCTCTGCCACCTTCTATAGGTCAAGCAAGCCACTTAGGCCAAGTCCAGGTAGGATAATGGGGCTTCACTTCTTGATGGACAAATGGCAAGGTCACGTTGCAAAACAACATATTTGATGGAAGATACTGTATTGACCATCTTTGGAAAATACAGTCTGCCAAACACAGTTCATCTTCTCCTCTTCCTATTGCCCAGAGAACTCACCTGTATCTTGAATGGTCCTAGGCTCCAGCTAGTTTAATTAACTTTCTTCATTTACCTGTGAACTCAATTTCACAATAAGTAAAATGCATAGAGGAAGTCAGAGAGTATCAGTTTCAGATGTATGTCCTGTTTATTTCACAAATCAGACCTCTGCATTCTTATTCTCAATGCCAGTATCTTGACCAATATGACATTCGGTGTTTTACGTTGATATCTACGTTGACCATTGAAATCCTGTTACATTTCTTACCTCTGCTTTGACCTTTTGGTGTTTCAAATACTTGACTTCCTCCTGATCACTGATACCTAAGACTCTCCTCACCTCTATCTTCAGTTTGGCTTCCAGACCTTTGGATTACACCTGACAACTGCTAGCTTGCATCCTGTAGCTTCTGCCTTTACCTCTTGACTTACAGATAATTGTCTCTAATGTGGTGGCAACCTTGATGTTCAGCTTTCCTATCTCAGTCCCACTCCTACCAAGTCCTCTTCAGACTTTTAATTTCATTAACCTGGTCCCATTGGTGTCTACTTCCGCCAGGCTGGAGATACGTTTATGCCTACAATCTAAATTTTCTCCTTCAGCTGAAAAGAACGATTCTTTGCCATACACATTTCATGTCTGGGCCTACAGGCTTCCCAATGTCTCCAGTCTTCAAAACACACTATATCATTAGGGTATTATTCTCTCTCGATGTGTGCTCTTCCTGTACTTCAGTGACCCAGGAGATGTGTTTGCTGTAGTCTCAGTCACTTAGTGTGTTTTGACAAGGATCCAACAAAAGCTTCTGTTACCCATTTAACATATTGAAGGAAATACTTTTAGAAATGGAGGTAGGGGAAACCCCAAAGTTTTGAATGAGTATTTTAATGGACTGAAAATAACTCTTGCCAATAGATAAATGGTTATCTAGATTCTGATCTGGAACCTGTGCTGACTCCTCCTGGGTCTCCAACCTTGGGATGGGATGGCAGTTAAAATCCATTGGTAACTGGAGACTGGATGTTTTTCCCATGTGAACTTTCTCTTTGGTGGTATCTTGTTAAATTTCCTTACAGTTAACATCATTGAAAGCCTCTGTTTAGTATAGCTAGACATTATTGTGTAAAATACAAAATATTTTGTATGTCTTTTCCAATTTGGGAAAACTGGAAACATTCTAATTTATTAGGTAACAGTTTTATTGACCTTGTCTCAACTCCTAAATTAAATTCAAAATGTTTTTGTTGATCATCTATCATAATTTAGGCCAGTGTAGGTATCTATAAATATGTGGGTAGGTGGGATCATTAAGATAAAGTTCGGATACTGATTGCCCTCCATGATTTTTAGTTTCATAGAAGACATAACAGGCTCACCCCAATAGCCAGGATACAAACACGGTGTGCTATTTGTTACCGAGAAGTATAATTTTTGTTAGGTGTGCCGTGAGAATCAGGCTATAATTTATGAGGATAAATGGGGAATAAAAAAAGGCTTTTAAGTGGAAAGAGCAGCTTGATTGAATACAGGTATAGAGGCAGGCCCACACAGGTCTTTCAGATAAGTGGTAACTAGATGAATTTTGACAGGATTAGTTATATTTAGGAAAATAATGGGCTGTAAGACTAGAGATGTGGGTTTGAGCCACTGGGAATGGCTTTGAATGCCTTGAGAGTGTCTATATTATTCTGTAGGCAATAATGGCTACTGAAAAGCTTTGTACCATTTTAGGCCTTTTGTCTGACTTAAATTGGGAAGCGTGTCCATAGAAATGGACACATTTGTGGTAGAGAGCTGCAGGAATTCCATTTAGAGACAAAGAATAGAGATAAGGGATAGAACACTGGTGTCTTGCAGTGTTATAACATGTATGGTTTGACCTTGAAGGATGCTGGGAACTTGGGCTAGGGGGTCAGGGTAGAAAGTGGGAAAAGGAGAAAGCTTAGGTCTGGGTGAACTAGTGAGGAAATAGAATTGGTCTCGAGAGAAGGAGCCCACAACCTGACTCTTAGTGGCCAAAAGAGGTGTCCAGTGCATGTCTGGTTTGCATTTCTTGGTCCTGGAAAGTCTTAGTTCTGGAAAACTTCAGTCAGCAGAAAAATCGGGTCCATTGGGAAGCACTACCTTGTTTTGGAAGGTTTATCTAATTTGAAATAGGACCCAAACCAAAAGCTGAAGACGCAGATCTGTCTGCAACTAGGGGTGGAGGATTCTCTCAAGGGTGAATTCATTTGAAGTTTCTTAACTAAAGGATAAGGTTCATGGACATATAGCCTGGCGGTTAAATGATGGGATTTTGTAGTCTGGTGACTTAGGTTCAGATTTTAATTGAACCTTTTTTTTTTTTTTTTTTTTGCTGCTTAATCTTTGGTGTATTTCTTCAGCTTTCAGCATTTTGTTTCTTCTTTTCTTAATGGAGAGAGTGCTCACATCATGGTTATTATGAGGGTTAGATGATATAATTTAGCACAGTGCCTGGTACAGTCCAGGCATTCAGTAAATGGTGAGTGTTCTGGCTTGTCTGGTGTCGAATCTGCACCTGTACTACTCCTTTGCAAGGCCTCTGCATGCTGGAGAAGACTCTGGGGACTGACTTCCCAGCCTCACCTTTTCTGTCTAAATCCAGGTTATGGTGTTTTGAAGAGAAACACTTGGGTGAGATTTGGAAACTCAGAGAAGGTCCTGTTCTTTGGAGGCAGTTGCAACTGGTAACACGGGCGGAGGTCCCCAGAGCTTTCCAGTGAGTCCTAAAGAATCAACCACATCAGTGCTTCAGTCCAAACAAAATGGAAACTTTTTGTCTCTTCTTCCCCACCCTCTCTCCCTTGGCTTTTTCAACAGGTGTGTAAATCTCTAAATCCCTGCATTGAAATATTTCTACCTGAAATAGCTTTTGTTTTCCACACTCAACCTCAACAGATTTAAGCAGCAATTGTTATTACTTTTGCAAATTCTACTTCAGAAAGGGAAATTGGAGAGCAAAGGAGGAAACCAGAATGGAAGCTTAATCAGACGTTTGAGGCTGGGGCAATGGACTTACTTTGTGGTGAACAGGGAAGTCCTCAATTCTCTCTCCCCAGGTACTACTGTATGAACTGTACCCACAGCTTGGGGCACCTGCTGAGGGGCTACAACATGGGAAGGATTAGAGTTGGGATATCCAAAGGCGGGGAGGCAAGCAAGGAAAGTTTACTTAAGACAATGGGAAGTATTTGAAACAGAGGACCAGGCTAAGGCAAAAACATTTATACTGGAATTCAGGGGAGAATGCCCCATCCTCAAGGGGCCTCAATATAGTGCTGACCTTGGGGTAGAGATTCAGAAACATCACCTTGGAATAAGAAGGTTCAGAGTCTTTGTGGTTGGGAGAGTAGGGCTAGAAAAAGAGCCAACCACGCAGCATGCCAGCCCATGGGGCCGGTAGGGCTGCAATGTGTATATGGAACCATTGAGTGTTCCGGGCCAAGTGTGTAGTGAATTGGAAAGCCAGATTGAGCAGTAAGATGAAACTTAGAGCCTACTGGGTAATGGTTGCTTGGATTGTTAGTACTCAGGAAATCTTGGTTGGAGCTGACTCAGGGTTCAGGGCCTGAGGACCCCTGTGCCTGGATGGGACTGGGTGAGGCAAAGTCTGGCTCGGGGCAGATCCAGGCTCTCGCTATGGGATGGCCAGTGAGGTGTTCTTTCTGTGGCTCCACAGATGTTGGAACACATTTTAAAAAACAAAGAATGATTTTTATTGAAGGACTATAAAATAAAACCTTGAAATTATATAGTGACATGTGAGTTTTTATAGCTGGCTGAACAGACTTAATTACATTTCTAAGGAAATAGTACGTGACTTTGTGCTTCACTTCAGCATTTTCTAGTTGATACATGGAATCATTTTTCACTGAGCACAGACTCTATTAATTTATAATAAAATGTTATTTAGTTTTATTTAAAAATAACACTTGCCCCCAAAGTTCTAACAATTTTTATTGCTACTATTTGTGAACCTAAAAGTGCTATTCTCTTTTAACCAACTGGCTTTTAGTCAATTAGCTTTGCTTTGGAGTTTTCTGATAAAAATTATCGAAGAAAATTTTATTAGAAACTATTCAAATGCATTTACAGGTACACAAAGAGATTGTGGATGAATAACTCAGGACTAATAAATAGCTTCTGCATTTATATTAGTTCTTTTCTTATAAGAAATATGTGTTATGCCTTTTCTTGATCCCAGCCCTCTCTCCCCATCCCCAGAAATATACACTATGCTTAAGCTGATCATTACCTTTTGTGCAACTTTAATTACAAATACATCTATCCATGCAAAATGGTACCATTTTGTCAGCTTTTAAACATATTAAATGAAACTGTATGTGTAATTCTGCAGCTAGATTTCTTTCTCTCACCTTTATTTCCCAGATTTACATATTCCATACTTAGTTCTTGTTCATTCATTTAGATTGCTCTCGATCTATAGTATTCTGTATTATTATTGAACAATGATAATTTTTCCCTTTTCCAATATTCAATATTTAGATAGTTTCTGTTTTAATTTTTTTTGCTATTTTAAGGCATTTTGTAATGAACATCCATGTTTGTGTGTACGAAGTAGCTGAACTTTAGAGATCAAGTGTGGAGTGGGTTGAAAAGCATGTGTACACATGTGTGTGCATGCACATCTACACACTTTCCATCTCTACTTGTGCACACGTACAAGAAATGTCAATGCATCTGTCTAGGGATGCTTGATGAGGTAATCATATCTTTAGTTTTACTAGGTGATGCCAGGTTTTCTTCTCAGTCACTGCACTATTTTTCTTTCTACTAGCAGTGTGTATGAGAATTTGCGTATTTGCTCTTGTTCTGCAACATCTGGTATTAGAAGATTTGTTACTTTCTGCTGTGCACTGGCCTCTTGTTGATGTATTAATTTTTATGGCCTTCACTATTAGTGAGCCTGAGCTTCCTTTCAAATATGTAGTTCCCTACCAATTGTTCGTATCCTTTGCCCTGGGTGGCTTCTCTCTTTCTTATTGGTTAGAGGATTTCCTTTGATAGTCTAGGTATTGATGTTTTATTGAGTACATGTTGTCTTCTTCCACTCTATGTCATGCTTTAACTTCTTTTAAGTGATGCTGTTTGAGACACACTTTAAGTTTTAACTTGGTAGATTTTAAAATAAGTTTGATCCTTAATTTGTACTCTATTCCACATCATGAAAATGTTATCTTGTATTAATTTTTGACAGTTTTAAATTTAAAAGTATTGTTCCATGGTGATATTTAATGCACCTGAAATGTATTTTGGGTATGGCATGAAATAGGAGATTTGTTTTTCACATATGGAGAACTAGTTTTTTTTAATGCTTATTATCTTAGAACATTTATTAAGTAGCCCACCATTTCTCTACTGGTTTATTGGGATGTCTCTGTCATATACCAAGTTTCAATATGCAGACATATCTGTTTTTGAGCTTTATTTTCTGTTTCATTGGTACTTTTTTCTATTCCTGCATGAGTACCATAGTATTTTAATTATTGAAGCATAATAATGTCTTTATAATAACTTAACATGTGTTTAAGAGAAGTGATCTGTTCCTTGATGATGGGGTAAATGTGCCTGTAAAATTATGGAGGATTAGGGTCATCTTTTCATAAAGATTTTAAAAAAATAATTCAATTTTTTCAATGGCTGTTTATTCAGGAATTCCATTTTTTGTGGCAATTTTGATATTTGTATGCTGTTCTAGAAAATTATTCATTTTATCTAACTTTAAAAATTTATTGGCATATTCTTATTTTTTTTATTATAAATTCTGGAAAATCTGAACAGTTATCTTTGAGAATGTTACTTCCCCTTGTCTTTTATTCTATTCTTATGGTGCAACTATCAGACATTTGAGTCTCTCTCTCTGTTTAACTCTCCTTCTCTCTTTATCCAAATAGATACAAATATCTTTAAAATACCTTTGTCTCTCTTTGCTGCATTCTGAGGAATTTCTTTATCCTGCCTTTCAATTTATTAATTCCTTTTTCTCTTTGGGTCCAATTGGGACTTTATATTGTCTACGAATCTTGTTTTAATTTTAGTACATATAAGTTTAATTTTATTATTTCCCATCATCAGTTCTTTTTTTTTTTTAAAGATTTTTATTTATTTATTTTCAGAGAGAGGAGAAGGGAGGGAGAAAGAGCAATGTATGGTTGCCTCTCACATGGCCCCCACTGGGGACCTGGCCCGCAACCCAGGCATGTGCCCCAACTGGGAATCGAACCGGGACCCTCTGGTTCCCAGCCCGCGCTCAATCCACTGAGCTACACCAGCCGGGCATCAGTTCTTATTTTATTATTAACTGCTTTGGATTTAGGGTTGCCTTCTTATTGTTATGAGCATTATTCTTTTATTTACCTCTTTGAGCATACCAAACAATTTGTCTGGCAGAAATCATGTTCTGATTTATGGAATCTTTTAGCTGTACTTTCACTTCTGTATTTTGGTCTTAAGTGTTTGCAGGGTCATTGTATATTGAAGGTTATATCTTTCTCTATACTCCTTTCTTCCTGCTTAGCAAGTTTGAGGTTGCATTCACCTGCCTTCCACCTGACCACCCCTGGGGCTCTGATGCAGAACCGTGTCTCACATGGGTGGTTTTGGCTCTTGCTCCTCAGTGATTATTGATAAGGCTATTGCAGAATCAGTCATCAAGTCATGGGGTGGCTTGGCTTATGATCTGGTGGCATTGCGGTGTGAGTGTTTATCTCCTCTTGAGCCATGAGACGTGTATAAGTAGCAGCCATAGGCAATGGTTGGCATCTATTCTTTCTCCTTTCCAGAAGTATAGGGATCCAAAGCCAACCTGTTCCTCAAAAGAAGCAAAATTCCCAGAATCCTCTGCTTACTTATGTATGCAGATAACCACCGGCCCTTCTGATGTTTTGCTCATTATTGGACGTTTCCGCTTGCTCCTTGGACTTGCTTATCTCAATTTTTAATGTGTCATATTTAAAATATTCTTTTAAGTATTTTAATTGTCATTTTAATGTTTGAGGCACACAGTCCTCAAAAACATAAACATAAGGAGAGCAAACTAATTTAAGAACAAAAATCCTTCTAAAAATAGTTTAATTCACACTTATTTTGAATAGCAGATTTTCAGCCTTTCTTGTTCGTCTTTCTGTGGTCATGGTTGATTAATCTTATACCTACCATTCATTTTTAACTTTGTGTTTACACTTTGCTTACCTATATAATGTAATGTAGTTGAAAGGTTCAAACTTGTAATTTTGGCTCAAGAATCATTTAAACATTATAGTTCTTGTCTAAATGAAATTGTTGCTTTTTTAAAGAAAAAAATTGTGACACAATTTCTTCTGTAAATTCAAGGTAGTTAGCTCACTCTGAGAGTCACTACTATTTGCATTGTGTTTTGTTTTAGATTGCATAAAGGGAAAATTGAACGTTCAGCTTACAGCACATAAAACAACGTGTTAATGAGGATTAAGTGAAGATATATATGTTAAAACACTTTGTAAATTTTAACGCCCTACACAGGTGTGAGTTAATTATTATCAGTTCCACGTAAGTTATTCTGTTTTGATTTATACACAAAGACTGTGTTAATGGATTTTGTTCTGTGGTTAATTTATGCTTGAAGTTTGTTTTAATAGATTCTGTTCTCGAGAACAAAAGTTCTATTTCTAAGTCATAGAAAAGTATATGAATTATCCTGGTCTGCATTTTAATACTATCATTAAAACTTAATTGACAATTGTTAATATCTTATTAAGCAGTGAAGTAGGCAATCATCATAAACTCACAACTGTGGGTATTCATAGTTCTCAAATTAATAGTCTTTAGATTGGAAGAGCTGGCTAGTGTAGCAATTTTTGCAATAATAGAATTAAAATATGCTAGAACTGTGGGATAGCTTGGAGGTTGAGCATTGATCCCCTAAATCAGTTTTGCTTTTTCCAGGCCAATCCAATCATTGATTATTCCCATCAAAATTTAAGCTGCTGAACTAAATGGTGACCCAAGCAACCTAAAGAAAAAGTGACGTTGGTCTCAGCACTGTGGTTTTTTCAACCCAGCATAACTCAGGTGGAGCTTTCCAGTACCTTACTAGAACACTACTGCACTTGAAGTCCACACAGGGCCTCCACACTGAACCTGACGGCTATGCACTTCTGGCACATCTTCAGCTGAAGCTTTTTTTGAAGGGGTCTGTGGTAGACTCCGTGAAAACATCTGCTCCCTAGAAGTCCCATTGCAGGAAAATTGTGGAGCATGACTAAGGTTTACGTTTTTTTTTCTGTTGGACTAGAAGAGGGACATGGTTTCTACAAGATGCTGTTGTGTTTATTAAGTGTTGCTTGATCTCAGTGTAGTAGCATGTGCTGAGATTTAAAGTGGTCTTCAAATTCCTATGTGTCTCTTGGGGTGAAATTTGTAGCCTTCCTTTAAATCACTCAATAATGCCCTTTCTTACTTCTTAGATTTGTGGGATTTTAGACGTCTTTCACCATCCAAAGGATTAATACAGTTTTCCATGACTTATCTTGTTATTTAAACTCTGTTATCACACACTATAATGCCTGTGACAATGTAGTGTAGTGACTGTTATGACAATTTTGTATACTCTTTCACAACTCAGAGCACCTATTTAATTGTACGTGTCCAATATCTCTCAGTCATTAGCACTAATTGGGAGTGGGTGGGAAGCAGAGATCTAGAGAATCCAAACATCAATTAGCTTTTTTCATTGTGGTAAAATACACATAACACAAAATTCACCATTTTAACCATTCTTATTTCATCACTTTAGTGGCATTAAATATGTTCATAATGTTGTGCAACCATCACCAGTATTTATTTCGGGAATCTTTTTATTATCCCCAATAGAAACTCATCAAACAGCAACTTCCTATTCCCCTCTATCCCCAGCCCCTGGTAACCTCTGTTCTACTTCACATCTTGATGAATTTGACTGCTCTAGATACCACACTGGTATGGACTGAATGTTTTTATCTTCCCCAAATTCATATGCTGAAGTCCTAATCCCTGATGTGATGGTATTTGGAGACAGGGCCTTTGGTAGGTAATTAGGCCATGAGGGTGGAATCTTCATGAAGGGGATTAGTGTCCTTTTAAAAAGAGACATGAGAGGGATGATCTGTCTCTTTCCATCATGTGAGAATAAAGCAAGAAACAAGAAGTCAGCAGTCTGCAAACCAGGAAGAGGGTTCTCACCAGAATCCGATCATGCTGGCACCCTGATCTCAGACTTCTCAACTCTCAGAACTGTAAGAAATAAACTTCTGTTGTTTAAGCCACCCAGTATATGGACAGACTAAGACACAAATATAAGTGGAATCACACAATATGTGTTCTTTCATGTCAGCTTACTTCACTTAGCATAATGTTTTCAAAGTTCATCCATATTGTAGGATTCATCAGAATTTCAGTCCTTTTTAAGGCTGAGAAGTACTCTATTGTATGTATGTACCATATTTTGTTTGTTCACATGTTGATGGACACTGGGTTTTCTCTACCTTTGGCTGTTGTGAACAATGCTGCAGTGAAAATCGTTGTACATATCTGTCTGAATCTCTGCTTTCAATTCTTTTGTGTACGCACCTGGAAGTGCCATGCCAGATCATATGGTAACTCTATGTTTAACTTTCTGAAGAACTGCCAAACTGTTTTCCACAGCACCTGTACTGGTTTACATTCCTACTAGCAATGCACAGGTTTCCATTTATCTACACTTGTTATTTCTGTTGCCCATACTTTTTATTTTCCTGAAGGATGTGAAGTGGTCTCTCATTCCTCAAGGGCTAATGATGTCGAACATCTTTTCATGTGTTTATTGGCTGTTTTTATATCTTCTTTGGAGAAATATCTATTCAAATTCAAAAGGGGCAATTAATTTTTAATAAATTATTAACTTGATTTGGACTGTAAGTTAAGATTCCTTTATCTATAGAATCATCTTGCTGACAAAATGATGTAATACGTATAGAAATAATGCTATTGAATTAAGTAAGTTTAATTTTTTAACTAAAATTTGAAAAAATACTTTGTTATTTATATTTTAGTTCTTTTTTGGGGGGGGCTAGGTGCAGTGAACTTTATTGATGGTACATGACAAGGCAGGGCTCCTAAGCCCCTCCCCTCTTCAGGGGATCTAGAATAGAAACTGGAGGTCAGGAGATTCTCAGTGTGTTGGAGGACTGATTTAGGGCAAGGACTCCCCAGCAGCTGAGGGCCTCTCTTCCTGTCGCTGGGGCTGGTGGTCCATGGGGCTCTTGCTCCTTGAAGGCCATGTGGACCACAAGGTCCACCACCTTGTTGCTGTAGCCAAATTCATTGTCATGCCAGGAAATGAGCTTGACAAGTGGTCATTGAGGGCAATGCCAGCCCCAGCATCGAAGGTGGAGGAGTAGGTATCACTGTTAAAGTTGCAGGAGACAACCTGGCTCCCTTGAGGGGGCCCTCTGATGCCTGCTTCACTACCTTCTTGATGTGTATTTGGCGGCTTTCTCCAGGAGGCAGGTCAGATCCACAACTTACACATTGGGGGTGGGGACACAGAAGGCATACCAGTGAGCTTCCCGTTCAGCTTAGGGATGACCTTGCCCATAGCCTTGGCAGCACCAGTAGAAGCAGGGATGATGTTATTGGCAGCCCCTTGGCCATCACGCCACAGCTTGCCAGAGGACCCATCTACGGTCTTCTGGGTGACAGTGATGGCATGGACTGTGGTCATGAGTCCCTCCATGATACCAAAGTTGTCATGGATGATCTTGGCCTGGGGGGCCAAACAGTTGGTGGTGCAGGAAGCATTGCTGACTATCTTCATGGAGTTGTCATACTTGTCATGGTTCACACCCATCACAAACACAGGGGCATTGGCAGAAGGGGCAGAGATGATGACCCTTTTGGCTCCACCCTTCAAGAGAGCCCCATCCTTCTCCATGGTGCTGAAGACACGAGTGGACTCCGTAACATATCCAGCACCAGCGTCGCCCCATTTGATGTTGGCGGGATCTTGCTTCTAGAAGATGGAGATGGACTTTCCATTGATGACAAGCTTCCTGTTATCAACCTTGACTGTGCCTTTGAACTTGCTGTGAGTAGAATCATATTGGAACATGCAGACCATGTAGTTGAGGCAACGAAATGGCCATTGACGGCAACAATATTCACTTTGACAGAGTAAAAGGCAGCCCTGGTGACCAGGCACCCAATACAGCCAAATCCGTTGACTCCGATCTTCACCATCGTGTCTCAGGGTTGAGGCTGGCACTTCACAGGGAGATGTGGCTGTCTGTCGAACAGGAGGAGCACAGAGCCTATATTTTAGTTCTGATAGAAGGCTTGATTATCATATATGGTTCTGTTTTATTGATAATAGTTTTGAGACCATCGATGTAAATTAGCATCACTGCTTGGTACAATTGATATGTACACAAATAATTGCATACTTTTCTTACTAAAATCATATCCTAAATAGAGAAAGTTGACATCCAATGAAGTCTCTGTAGAATAAAATTACCTACTAATTTATATGTTGTAAATCTGAAATTATATACATTAATTTTGCTCTAAATGGGACATTGTTATAGTAACATTGACAACTCTGTTACGATAACAACAAATATCAAGGGTCTTTAACAATGGAATCACTGTTCCAGGCACTAATGAGAGCTTCATAAAAGTATAAGGTTTGGTTTCAGGTCTCATAAAATACTGGTTTGTGGTAGATCCTGTGATCAGAGACTATAAAAGAACCTCAGAAAATGGCAACAGTGACAAGGAGATTGGAAGCCTGTGTCTTGAGCCTGAAGGACATATTGATCCCCTATGGCCTCTCTTTGGTATCATATTTGGTATCTCTGTGGCCTTACATTTGGAGAAATGTGTGTCACTGAGGTTATTGGTGAATACAGAGCCTAGTCTGAGAATTAAAAAAAGATTGTTCAACTCTAAAGCAGACTGAAACCATGGCTCAATTGGTTGAGCGTCATCCCACAAAGTGAAATGTCGCTGGTTTGATATCCAGTCAGGGCACAAGCCTGGGTTATGAGAGACAACTCTGTCACATCAGTGTTTCTCTCCCTCTTTCTCCCCCTTTCCCCCTCTCTTTAAATAAACAAATAAACAAATAAATAAGCCAAATCCTTTTATAAAAGCAGGCAGAATGCTGTTTGGTGTGCTGGCAGGATACCATCTCTTAATATCTCTGGAATATATGCTTGCTTGAAAGAAAAGCTGAGCTGCCTCCGGTCAACAATACTGTGTTTTGCACCTAAAATTTTGTTAAGATGGTAGATCTCATTTTAAGTGTTATTCCCACAAAACAAAAACAAAACAGAAAGGGACACAAGAAAACTTTGGGAAGTGGCAGAGTTGTCTATTACCTTGATTGTGGTACTTGGTGGAATCTAGCCTGGCATCCTGGGACAGGCTTGTTTCCTGTGAAGTAGCTGGATATTTTGAATTTACCTCTCCAGATGCCTTTGTTCCCCTTCTCTATTCTGTGATGCTGACCTGTGTGGATTACATCATTGGGCTCTCATGCTCTCTTGTTTCGGACTGGATTTGCCAATGGGACAAATCAACAGGATACTGAAGAATAAAGCTAGGTATCTTCCTCCTTGCAGCTTTCTTCCTGTGGGGTTGTTGCAAGTTGATGGGATCCTTCAACCATAGATTATAGCTCTTGTCAAGCACCCTTTCCCAGAGTCTTGTCTCTGGTTTCCTATACCCTCTCCCTGCCCCAGCCCTTTAGGCCTATTGATGGTAAAAGCTCTCCACTGTAAACAGCCCTAGAGGATCATGCTACTCCTCAGATTTATCTCCAACATGCCTATTCTTTTGAAAATAGTCTCTTTTAAACAATAATTATCTGTTTAAAAATATCTGCTGGGACTTGAAGAATGGGGTGGGTAAATTTAAAGGTGCAAAACCAGAAGCGCAGGCTAATTTTGGCAAGAATGACTGATTGCAACGCTGAGCAGAGTAGGATGGGAGGGTGTGGAGGAGAGGAGCCGTCTTCCCTCGCGTCTAGAAGATCCAGTGAGACCTGGAAGGGATCCCAACTAATGACACTGGCAGTGACTAGGACACAGGTGAAGACTTTCTTTGGATGTCCCGGGGTCATATTCGACCACATGTTTTACAGTTTTACGGTATCTGTTTCTAAAGCAACTTGTTTCTGATAGCAGGTGTCCTACACTCCGGTATCAAGATATCACACCTGGAGTTCCGGTGCCTCCAAAAAGGTGGAAGAACATCTGAACTGACCCTTGAGTCATGAGTAGGCATTCTAGAGAGGTTTAGGGTCATGATAGGAGGTGTGTCCTTGGAGTGAGAAGAGGCCACTTTCTTATAAACGGGTGAGATGAGAGCTTGAAATATTTTACTGATATTGTCTGTAATGAACTTTAACTGTAATACTTCAGTATGGGTTTTGATTTATGTGTACATGGAGATTAACTTTAACTTATACCCTAAAGGAGGTTAATTTATATTTGAAGATAACCTAATTGGAAATACAAACTTCAGAAATGGCAATGGCTTTTTTGAGACTGCACAACAGGGTTCACGATTTAGCATAAGAGATGTTAGAAACACTTCCTCATTGATTAAGTAAATGGTTTTTAAGATATGTGGTTGGCAAAAATGATTATATAGGTACCTTGTCATTGCATGAACGAGTCAAAACCTGGTGAAATTAGACAATTAACTTCAGAATAGTTCCCTAGATATAACATTTAGCTCATCCCCACTTCTAGCCTTCCCTCAACTGAGTATGGAGGATCAAATCTTCTATAACTTTAAAAGATTAGTTCATCCTATTGTAATAATATTATTGCATGTATTTCAGAGTGCAGCATTCATTTAAAATATTTGTGGGAATGAAGAAAGGACAATAAATGGGGACTTCACTGAGTTTACAATGACAACTCTGTATCAGTCAGGATAGCTAGGTTATGCTGCAGTAACAAATAACCCATAGATTCTCAGTAGCTTAAAACAACAAAAGTTTACTTTTTACTTATTATATATGTCCACTGAGGGTCTGCTCTTTATTGTTACCACTCTGAGACTCTGTCTGACAGAGCAGCCACTGACTGGAACATTGTTCATTGTCTTAGAAGAAGGAAAAAGTGAGCTGAGCAGCTCATACTGGCAAATACAGGGCTGCCTTGTGACCAGAGGCAGATAGTTAAAAATGTTTGGGTAACTTTAATATGACTAACATAAGTTGCATGAATTTGTTTGTTGGTGGTGGTGTTCTTACTTATTAACCAGTGTTTGTATGAGTGGCAGAATCTAGCCTAAGACTTACTTTCATTGAAACCTACCACTTGGCAGAAAGGATGGGAGAAAGGAAATAGAGTCTTCACCTATCTTTAAGAAGTGGAATCTATTGGTATTTACATGCAAAGTCTTGAATAACTGTTGAACAGATAAACTGGCTTAGGTCAGCTTAAAAGAATACGTGACTTCCAAGGGAGGAAGAGGGACGTACTGGGTACAGCACTTCCGCTCCTGTCATCTCTAGCCTAAGTGCTTGTCAGTAATGACGGGGCCCTGGAGCACAAAGATGACACTATGAAGACAGCCCAGTAGATTCCTCAGACTATTGTAGGCTGGCCTTCCTTCCTTCCTTTCTTCCTTCCCTCCTTCCATCCTTCCTTCCTCCCTCCTTTCCTTCCTTCCATCATACTGTTTATGTTTAGCAAATATTTTAACCTCTTGATTATTCTTGGGACCCCACGGCACCAAAGATAAACAGTGAAATTCTGACTTTCACTGGATTATACAAGCAGGTGGGCTCTTTGATATAATCCCTTTGATTGTTAAGGATTCCAGAAGGCCTATTTGAAAGTTCCTTTCATCTCCAAAGTCATGAAGTATTCAGAGAAACACCTGAAACAGAGTTAATTTCCAGCAAATAATATTCCTGCTTTCACTGCCAATTAACTCTAGCCTGGAGCTAAGCAATATGATCTGGGGATGAAAATTTTTTTGCAACACAGCACACCAAAAGCAATTATAGATTTTTTCTTAAAACCAGTTAAAAGGCAGAGGAAACAGAACTGCTAGTAATTATCACACTCTGCCCAACTTCCTCCATAAATTAATAGGCATAGGATTTTTTAAACCCCAAATCATTAAACAATTTAGCTAATTTTTAATCTAGATAAATCACCTTATATTTTGCTAGCAAACCAACAATTTAAAATGGTAGAGTTAAAATATACCACATCTGGAGAGAGCTTTTCTCAGAAATGTTTTAATTCCATATTGAGTTTTCTGAATGTAAAATAATCATATTTAGAATTTAAAACATCCAGGCTTACCTATATCAGGACTAAGTATAAGATCTTGTTAAATTATAGCAATCATTGGCAAAAAGAACTAGATACCTGTGTGTTTACCTTAGTCTGATTTAAAAAAAAATACTGCTTGAGAAGTGAAAATGATATAATTTCTACAGTTTTCAAGTTAACAGCTTGAAATTGTTTCTTCTCGAATCTCTAAAGTAAATGTCAGTCAATTTAAAAATTGGGTGACATGCGAATTACTGCTGATAAAATTGCAATATTTTTCCATTGTATTTTCACAAGTTAAAGGAACAACTTCCTCAACATACCATAAAATCAACTTATACACTTACATTTGTGATTAAGTTGACTCTATTAAAAATGCATACAACTTTTTGAGCTTAAACTAAATATAAATCTTGAGGGAGACATGAGCATGGAAAGGGAGTGGTCATGAGAGAGTACGGAGAGTGGTGATTGTGGCGTGAATAGTCAGGTCTCCCTGGGGTCCCCGTTAGCTTTATCATTCAGCAAATCCCCCAGTCAAGCCTCCCACAGCTAGGGAGTCCTGTACATTTTTGGTCAAGTTTGTTTTAGGCTTCCCTTCAACACTTCCTTTGGGTTTCTCAGGAGCTTTGTGCCCCTTGTATTGTTATATGGCCCGGTCATTCCTCCTTTTAATACAACACATTTATGCCTTATCATTCTACCATCCACAAGACGGCAATAATTTGAAGAGATTTTGTGTAAACTCTTAGAAAACCAATGCGTTCCCTTTTATGATGGCATAATGCTTCAAAACAGAAATATGCTAAACCCTTCAAAGGCCTCTACAAGTCAGATTCACTGGCACTTTTATGAAACTATCAATGTGAAACTCTCTAGAACTGTTCCTGACATGTTGGGGAACATTCAGTACTATTAATTTAAAAAATTATTTAAAAGTAAATGTACCTGATAAGATGAATCCTTCTGTTCATATAATACAGAGGTGACTATGAAGACATAGAAAACAGTCATTTTATTTCCTGTAGATAGAAAATGCTTCTAGATAGAAAATGCTTCTAGATAACCCTTATGACCAGGGCATTAGAAGAATATTGGGAAACATCTTATTTACCAAGGATGCTTATTAGGAATGCAGATTCCAGGATTCCCTCATACCCATTGGATAGGAGTCTCAGTCGGCATGGCCCATGAATCCTCATTGTATCATGATTCTTATGAATTTAAAACTTAAGACCTTCTGCTGCTCAGCAACATGAGGTCTTTGCTCCAATGGTTAAACTTGGTTTGGTTAGTTACATTACCTTTAATCATGAATACAATCAAATGAACAAAATGTGGGGGATATGACATTTTTCAGGGATTACAGTATGATTTGCTGTAATCATACTGCAGTCTCTTTTTAACTAATCCCATTTTTTTCAGAATCGGATTCTAGTAATTATAGTTTAAATTCCTTTTAGAATACATTCTGTTTTCAGACAGTTCTATGAGGAAGATGGTAACGGCTATAAAGAACAGGTCAAGGATAGTGAGGATTTGTACCTTTCTGTGTCTTTCCTCCATTCCCATGTGTCTTTAACACATCATTAAATCCTAAAATATGCCAATAAATGAGTATTTGTCTTAATGGGTATACATATATATGTAGGTGTCTTATAAACCTTTTTAGTTGAGGTCTTAACCATGCTATGAAGTGAATGTGTAGACTTAGGCAGGTTATCATTCAAAATGAGGACTAACCTTGATCTCTATTGTGAAACCAGGGTCCCTTGAGTGAACGTCCTCAATGGCTGCCAAACGTGCAATGGAAAAATGTCACCCCAGAATATGACACATTGGAGTATTGAACATTTTACACTGAAGGAGTTTAAGAAAAAGGAAGAAGCAGGAAGGCTGCTCTGACCTTCTCCCTCCACCTCCTCCTTCCTCTGAAACAGCTTATAAAACTGTCATGTGAGGGGTGCCCAGTGCTAAGGAGCATCCTTATCTTGGAAGACAAAGTGATGCTGAGAAGAATCTTAACAAACAGGTTCATTCCCCTGGTTTTACACTGCCCTCAGAGACTTTGACCCATTGTATTTCTCCATGACTGTCTTCATCACACCTAACAAAAATACCCTGGTTTAATTATTTTTTTAGAATCTCAATTTTCCTATGGAATCTCCTATATCAAGTAAAATTTATATAAAGTAAATTTGTATCCTTTTCTCTTGTTAATCTGTCTTTGTCAGTTTAAATTTCAGATACAGCCAGGGGCCCTAAGAAGGCCCAGGGCTGCTCACCCCCTACTAAGTTGAACGCCAAGTACGCAGGGTCCAAGTCTCCCTCCCACTCTTCCCTTAACCAAAGCAAGTTCACTTTTCTGCTTGTTATGTTGGGGGTCCACAAAATGTACATTTGGTACAACATAAACCCCACCCATTGTACTATGCGAAATCCAGGTGTCAGATTCCAGGCTGGAATCAAGTTCGGAAAAGTAAATCTAGATTTTCCTAAGACTCCTTAAAAAAATTAAGGAGTTTTCCCCAAGCTAACCATAGGAGGATTTCTTTTTATTTCTTTTGTTTCAAGGTTGTCTAATTCCCACTGGAATGGAGGGTGGGATTTCACTCTGTGTAACCAAGTCAGAAGGGAAAGAGGATACTTAATCCATGAGTTACTCTGATGAGGGCATTTATCCACTGAGAAAGCCAGACTTACTCACTGAGACAGCCATTGACATTACTTGCTTTCTCTCTATATGTGTATTCTTGGTCAAGTCAGTTCTTCATCTCCTGCCCCATATTGCTAATTTAAAAAACAAGTGTATTAATATCTGCCCTTACAATTTATGCAGCGGATTTTGTAATAGTAGCAGATCACAATAACCTGACAATCTTTCACGCCCAACAAGTCACCATGGTTAGCACAAAGGTGATGATTATGACTAGATTATAATATAATGAAGTACCAAACAAACTGCCTTTCAAAAACAAATTTAGAAAGCTCAGCAAAATGCTCATGTAACTGAGTTCGATGTCAATTTCTAAAGACAAAGTGGCCTAAATCCAGGTGGAGTTTATGGGATTCACTGTGATCTTGATCTCTTCAACTACTGTGATCTTGTCCTGCATCTCATCTCAGCTACCCAGTGTCATGGCCATAGCTTAGATGTTGATCAACTCTAACCGCAACCTTTTATAATCTCTATTTCAAGCATTACATACTCATATCAATTCTTCAGCCCTGTTAGGGTTAATTGTCTGACTTCCTCCATCAGAATGTAAATTTCAGTAGGCAGGAATTTATTATTACTATTTTCACCTGTATAATTCCAGCATTTTGAACAGCGCCTGGCATACTATAGGTATTTACTAAATATATATTAACACATTGTATGCAGCAAACGTAGTTATACGTTTTACGTTGACTGGTGGTGGAGCGCAGGACACGTATAAATACATATTTTGTAGACTAGCGTTAGAATGCAGGTAACGTATAAATATGTTTATTTTTATACTTTTTTATTGCTCTAAAAGGATGCTAACATGCAGATATACGAATTCCAAAGGACAAAATTTGGGTCTCTAACACATACAATGGTGAATTATGTATGTATGTATGTTTTAACGATTATCACACAAAAAAACACTACTAAAATTCATTCTTTCTTTTTTACATATGATTATCACACAAAAACACACTACTAAAACTTTATTCTTTCTTTTTTTACACATTTTACGTACTTTTTTCAAAATATTTTCAAAAAATCAGAATTTTTACATATTTTATTAATTTCAATTTCCAGTGAGTTTTCCAGTATTTGTCTGTTTAAAATTTAAGAAAAATAATTCAGTATACATTTTATAGTAAATCACAAAAAGTTTCATTGAAAAAAAATATGTAAAACTAAAGTTATCGTAATTTTACTGAACGTTGCCATTTGCGCAAAACATTAGCAAAAATGGCCCGTGCCAACTGTTAGTGTGCGATAAGAGCTACCTGCATACAATGTGTTAAACAAATGACTTTTTTTGGAGACCAACTTGTATATCCAGAGCTACGTTTGATATCTCCTAGATTCCTTGTGAGATAAGCTGCACACTAATTGTAAATGTTTAACCATAAATTAGCTCCTTTAGGGCTGCTGCAAAAACCCTGACTGCAAAAATCCTTGGATTTCCTAACCTCACTATGGTCAGGATTCAAGGTAACATATGGACATTTTGATGATGTTGATTCTTCCAATCCATGAGCATGGCACATGTTTCCATTTGTTTGTGTCTTCCATGATTTCTCTCTTCAGTGCTGTGTAGTTTTCTGAGTACAGGTCTTTTACCTCCTTGGTTAGGTTTATTCCCAGGTATTTTATTTTTTTTTGTTGCTATATCAAATGGGATTTTTTTCCTGATTTCTATTTCTTCTGTTTCACTGTTGGTATACAAAAATGCCTTTGATTTCTGGATATTGACTTTATATCCTGCTGTTTTGCCAATTTCAATTATTAGATCGAGTAGTTTTTTGGTGGAGTCTATAGGATTTTCTAAGTATACTATCATGTCATCTGCAAACAACAACAGTTTTGTTTTCTCCTTTCCAATTTGGATGCCTTTTATTTCCTTTTCTTGTCTGATTGCTGTGGCCAAAACTTCCAGAACTATGTTGAATAGAAGTGGTGATAGTGGGCAACCTTGTCTTGTTCCTGATCTTAGTGGGAAAGATTTTAGTTTTTGTCCATTGAGTATAATGTTGGCTGTAGGTTTCTCATATATGGC
>PVJI01005364.1:0-97245 GCA_004026765.1 Micronycteris hirsuta | reverse complement strand
CTCTTTGGGTCCCACTTCTTTGGGGTTCTCTGAGCTTCTTGGATTTCCAGGAAGCTTATTTCCTTTGCCAGGTCTGGGAAGTTCTCCTTCATTATCTGTTCAAAAATATGTTCAATTCCTTGGTGAACTTCTTGTTCTTCTGGCAGCCCTATGATCCGGATGTTGGGTCGTTTACAAATGTCTCTGAGGTTCCTGAGTCTCTCCTCATTTTTTTGAATTCTTATTTCTTCCTTCTGGTCCACCCCATTGGTTTGAGATCCAACTTCCTTTTTTTCCCTATTGGTTCCCTGTAAATCTTCCTCCATTATCCTTATCGTATTCTTCATTTGTTCAATTATTTGCGTCCACCTTTCTTCCAGTTTTGTTAGCATTTTAATTACTAGCATTTTGAACTGAGCATCTTGTAGGTTGACTATGTCACCATCCGTTAGTTGTAATTTGTTCTGATCTTTCATTTTGGCCATTTTCATTCTTTTTATCTCAGTGCACTTGTCGGCTCACCAGTGCTGTTGCTGACAACCTGGGTTGCTTTTGGGTGACGTTGCCTCTGGGGGCGGGGCCTGGGAAGAAGCCCTGGCGGCCGCCTTTCACCGCGGGCCCCGGTCACCCCTCTGCTCCCAGTTTCCCCGCCGCCTTTTCTGCCAGACTCGATTCTGCTGGCTCCCTCTGGCCTCTCTCCGGGATTCACCCATTGTATGGGGACGCGCTCTGTTTAGGCGCTGATGGCGTCAGTCCCTCTGTGACAACTGCCTCTCACTCCGTTCCTCCGCCTGGTTCTGCCCCACTTACCAGCCTGGATGTTCGTCCTCTCCAACCTCCTAGGTGTTGGACTTTCCTTCAGTTCTTTTCTGTCTGTTCTGATTGTTTAATTTTTTGCTACTGCGTTCGTTGTTTAGATACTCTGGATGTGCGGGCAGCGAGTGCGTCCACCTACGCCGCCATCTTGGCAGAAGTCCCCAGATTGTTATTAATTTCAATGTCTCTAGTTAAGCTCTGCTTGCTTTTTGCTTTTGTTGATTATGTTCTAGTTAAAGGTGAGATCATATGGTATTTGTCCCTCACCGCCTGGCTTACTTCACTTAGCATAATGCTCTCCAGTTCCATCCATGCTGTTGCAAAGTGTATAAGTTCCTTCTTCCTCTCTGCTGCATAGAATTCCATTATGTAAATGTACCATAGTTTCTTGATCCACTAATTTGTAGATAGGCACTTAGGTTGTTTCCAGCACCTGGCTATTGTGAATTGTGCTGCTATGAACATTGGGGTGCATAGGTTCTTTTGAATTGGTGTTTCAGGGTTCTTAGGGTATAATCCCAGTAGTGGAATTGCTGGGTCAAAAGGTAGTTCCATTTTTAGTTTTCTGAGGTAATTCCATACTGTTTTCCACAGTGGCTGCACCAGTAGGCCTATATTCGCTATCATTATACATTGTTAGAAAATGAGGAAACAGACTGGAGAGGATCATTGAGTGACTCGGTGCCACATGGCTTATGAATGGTAGAGTGAGAATTCAAACCTAGTCTAGAGAATTCTAAACTTAACTTTTTCCACCTTACCATGTTGAAAGTTCCATTCAAACAGCAAACTCGAGGACAAAGGAGGGGACCTTCCTGAACTTCCAATCCAACTCTTGTTCTTCTAGTATCCTGCGGGACAGAGACATCAGATCTCCTGGACCCAGGCAGTCATTCTGCACAATGGCAATAATAACCGCTAGATTTCTCAGACTCTGTTTCTCTGAGGTGCCGGGAGGTGACCTATCATCAGCCAATCAGGTAACTCCTGCAAGAGAGTGATGAAAATAAGAGTAACAGGAAGCCATATCCATGAATGGGAAGGTTGTTTTTTTTGGACAAAGTGTCAGAAAGGGCAGCTGTGACGAGCGTTTTTTAAGCCCTGTCTTGGGCATGGTCAGTGGCAAATAGCAGGTGATGACCATAGGGATGCTTGCCCCACCCAGTCCTCCAGCATGTGGGGCTGTGCTCCTGTCTACTGCTGCATAATAAACCACCCCAAACTTTAGTGACAGAAAACAACTGTTTCGTTCTTACAGTTCTGTGACTCTGCAGTTCAGACTGTGTTTAGGTGGGCATTTCTTCTGCTGGATTTTCTCGGGCTCACGGGTGTGGCTACAAACACCTGAGAGCTTGACTCCATGTCGATGATCTATGATGGCCTCACATAATTCTGGCAGTCATCCAAGGCTCTTGCCTGGAGCACTGAGGCCTCACACCATGTAAGACCAAATCTCCGAAGTCACATACCCTTGCTTCTACATTTTTATGGAAAGGTGGTAAGCTATGAAGTCAAATCTTGGGTATCTTATGGTCCGAACAGAGAACACATACTGTTAAATGTAGTCATACATCAGTGAGACAGGATATGACAAAAGTGAGCATTAAAGATGACAAGGGCATGACAAATGCAGGAGAGGACACAGCGAAGAGAAGGAAACTTGAAGCTGCATGGTGTGTCTAAGTGCAGAGACACTTGGAAGGGGGGTGGTTAGAAACACCTGGCTTTGCAGGAGTGAGGACGATGCCATGTGAGCTGCAGCAGGTGAAGCTACAGAGAGGCTCGCAGGCTCACGGGGGTCCTCCTGTTTTGAGCACAAGAGTTGGACTTCCTCTTAGAGGCCGTGGGTGGACAGTGAGAAATTTTAATCAGGGGTGAAACCTGGTGACATTTCTGCTTTATTGAAGATCACTATGGAAACCATGAGAAAGCTAGATCTAAAAGTGGAAAGATTTTGCCTACCCTGGGGATAGCCTGAGGACATCCGATGGCCTCTGACAAAGTGTGTCTCTAGTTTTCTTTATATCAAATCTTCACCCTGAAACCCTGTCCACTGAAATGGCATTACGCTGCTCTCAGACAAAGTTTAAACTCACAGCTGGAAATGAATGCCCAGATATTTGAAGGCTTGTCTATGTGATTTGCCTTTGTCCAGTTGGAATATAATGAAAAATAAATGGTTTCTAACCTGTGCCTCCAGCATTCCCTCTACATAAACCAATCTCAAGGTAGACTATTAGGTCAATCTGGCTTCCACTCACAGGATAATTTTGGATGGAAGGATGATTCTAAAATTCTTGGCAATGCAAAAAATTTCTGGGTAGTTCTAAATTTGTTCCCCATAGTCGAACGTATTGTATCATTCTTACTACTCTATTCCTTTACAGAATGGATCTCTATCAGTAATCTAATGTTTATCAGAAGAGTTGTTTGCAGTCTGTTCTCACCACTAAGCTGGCAGCCCCACGAGCATCAACCATGTCTTCCCCGTGTGTTACACTTGCATTGCTCGACACAGCGTCTATCACATAAATATCAATGGATATGCAAACATGGCGAGAAGGGAAAATTATCTCATTTTGCACAAGCTCGATCTCCCTTGGAATGCTACGTGACTGCCCTTCAAACCTATGTTGTGAAAGCTAAGCTCGAAGGGTCACTGAGGCACCCGTCATACCGTGGTCCAAGCAAGGGCTTTGCAGTCCAATGACTAGAATTCAAATCTTGAGTTTACACAGACGGTAATGTAACTTCAGGGAACGTGCCAGTTTCCTGTGGCTGCCATAGCAAATTACCAGTAACTGGGTGACTCGAAGCAACAGAAACTTATTTTCTCACCTATTTGGATATCAGAAGTCTGAAATCGCGGTGCCAGCAGGGCCACACTCCCTGTAAGGGGTCTAGGTGATAACGTTTCCTTGACTACCAGATTCAATGTCTATTCCTACTGAAACCCCTAGCGATAAGATAAGAAATTAAAATCTTGATATTTAATGTAAAGGACTGAATATCCTTTTCATAGGACTGAAATTAAGAAAGAGTGTTTGCCCTTAACACTCTAATTCAATAGCAAATCAGAGGTCCAAGATAGGGCAAAAGGCAAATAAATAAATAGACAGGTAGATGATAGAAACATAAAAAGATATAAATTAGAAAAAAAGAAATGGTGTCTATTAACATTTGACATTATTTCCTACATAAAAAAAACTGAATCAACAGAAAGATTCTCAAACTAAATCTTTTAACATGTTTAGAACATTACCTATCAAATGTAGTATTAAATATAAGAATCAACTCTATGTTTATATGCTACCAATAGAAAAGTGGTAATGGAAATTTTAAAAATAGCAACAAAAAGCATGAAATGCATAGGAAAACTAACAAAATACATACAATGAAAATTACAATATACTGACAGAAGAAATCAATGTAGACTTAGAGAGGTATACTGAGTTCATGGATGTGAAGGCACAGCATTAAGATGTTTTCTCCCCAAATTGATCCATAGTTTAATAAAGGTTCAATTAAAATCCCAGCAGGATTTTTTGTGGTTATCAACCAGATTATTATAAAGTTTGTAAGGAAAGTCAAAGGTTTGAAATAACTAAAGAGACTTTGAAAAAGATAAAACATAAAGGATCATACTCCCTGATGTCAAGATTTACTATAAATCTACAATAATCTAAGCAATAATTAATGAAAGGATAGGTACATGGACCCATGAAGCAGAACTGAGAATAAAGGAATAAACCCCACATATATGGTCAATTAAATTTTGTCTAAGATAGAAAGGGAGTTCAATGGGGGAAATGCAGTCTTTTTAATAAGGGCTGGAAGTATTAAAACACCACATGTCTCCCCTGGTTCATTTTTTATCTTTTATAAAATGTAACTCAAAATTGATTATAGATTTGATTATAAAGCTAAAAACTGTAAAACCTTGTGATTTGGTCTGAGTAAAGACACCTTAGATATGACATGAAAATGCATTGACTAGGATATATTGTATAGACGCATTATCGTATTTTTCGGACTATAAGACGCACACCCCATAAATTTGGGAGGAAAATGGAGGTGCATCTTATAGTCCAAATGTAGCTTACCTGGCTATTTACATTTACACTGGTGAAATAATATGTTATTTATGTTATTAAATATTTTACCACATTTTTTTGTTTCAAATTTTTTTTCCTATTTTCTTCCTCTAAAACCTAGGTACGTCTTATGGTCCGGTGTGCCTTATAGTCTGAAAAATATGGTAATGGTTGTAAAATTTATATCTAACAAAAATATATAACAAACATTCAGCCCCCAAAATGTAGAGGGATAGCAAATAAGCATATGGAATGTTGTCCAGTATTATATATTATATGCAATATTGTATTACATAATACTGTATAATATATATGTGAAATACTATATAGAAAATTAGATGGTGTTCAGTTACATGTAGGTATAGATATAGTCTTCATGTGTTCAAGTGTGAGCAAAGCACAGGGCACCTGGAGCTACCTTGTACATTTTGAGGAACAGGAAAACTGGTAAAGACACTTTTGAAAAGAATTTGGCAGTTTCTCATAAAAAGTTTAATGCATATGTACCATGTGACCCAAAAATTCCACTCCTAGGACATTACTAAAAGTTATAAATTGTATATATCTATTTTTATAACAAAAATATCTATGTGTGAAAGTATATAGTGATTTTATTCATAATCATCTGAAACTGGAAAAAAGCTAAATAACCTGCAAATTATGAATGAATAAACAATTTATAACTTTACAATAGAATACTATTTAGTGAAAACAGACAAAATTCTGATAGACATGATCACACAGATGAATCTGAAATGTATTTTCCTAAGTGAGAGATGCCAGACTTAAAAGTTTGCATAAAATATGACGTCATTCACGCAATATCCTAGAAAGACAATAGTATAGGAACAGAAAGCACACCCGCAGTTTCCAGGGACTGTAAACAAGGAGATGACATTGAAACTGTTTTGTATGCATTTGATAAAACTCATAGAATCATAACAGAGTGATGGTACTGATGTAATACATTTAAACAGGGAAAGATTGAGTCTTAGGGAATGAAGATTAAATAATGGAGCTAATTAAACAAGAACTGTGGGAATCAAGGCAAGAAACAGAGGCTTGTGATGAGGTCATGAAGATGGAGAATGGTGGACAGACCCTGGGTGTGGTTTCAAAGTTGAACTGAGGGCTTTGCAATAATTTCAGGTCATCATTGGGAAAGAGAATCAGGCAACGGTGACTCCTGTATGTTGCCTGGATCAGCGAGTGAAACTTAAAGACATTTACTGAGATTACACAAGGGCAAGTTTTAGAAGAAAAGTTCACGAGCCTTCAGGAGTTATATTTTGAAAACACTAATTATTACATGCCTACTTGACATCAATACGTGGATTTCACCATCCTAATGAACCCATTAAACAAATTTTCCCAGTTCCTCAATGCACCACATACATATAAATCTTTAATCAGTCCTTTATCTGAATTTTGTTTTTTATTTTTCTCACAAATTGTACGGAGTATATTCTACATACTGCACAGCTGACTTTCTGTGCATCTCTGATCCCTTTCTGACAGCCATCCAAAATTGTAAGCATAAGGATGGTTCTCAAGATTACGGTCTCTTCTCCCTTAAACATTGCAGATGAACCTCGTCCGATCCCTGAATTCACAGATATTTCTGAGAGACTTTTATCTACTTGACATTACGCTACTCCTCTAACTGCGGAGACAGCACACTAGTTCAAGGAGGTCCTAGCCCGTCAATGGTTGGAGACAACACACACACATACACACATCCACACGCACCCCACTCCCCACTACTGAGGATTTGTGGACACTCCAGTTAATCAAGTTATGAGAGTTAAGGTAGCGATCGTTCTCAGAGCTGACGACAGAGCGCGAGCTTCCTGTGGGTGATGCCTGATGACCGAGGCCTGAGAGACTGATCTGCCCACACCGAAGGCAGGAGTACTCCAGAACCCTCTTCTCCTGCCAAAATTCGTGTTTATTTACGCTGAAGAGAAAACAATTGAACCAACGTGCGTGCAACACCTAGGGAAGTGTAATGTGCCGTGTAATTGCCAGTTCCACCATTATTGTTATTAATGTGAGCATTATTATCCCCTCAATCCACGCATGCTGGCGGTTACACCTGGGCTTTAAAGCCAACATGTGTGACAAAAAGGGAGTTGCTGAGGCTGAGATTACAGAAAACGTGACAATGTAAATCAGACACACGTTTAGTGCCATGGCACGTTTAGTGGTTATAGTCCACACGGTAATTCGGAAGTAGGACAAGGGGCAAAAAAAGAGACTGGGCTGCGACTAGAGGTGTGTGCTCTGGATCGATCCCTGTGACTGATTCACTCTGTGACCTCTGGCCTGCTGGCCTCTTCTCTGGCTGGGCCTCAGAGTCACCGTCTGGAAAGCAAAGGGTCAGGGTAACTCACTCTCCAGGTTCCTTTCCCATGGAGCCCTGCGTGGAGCCGTGTGAACTGAACGGAGGAGGGCATCGCAGAGAGGACGTGATGGATACAGGCTCTCAGGGCAGGAGGAGAAGCGGCAGCTGTTCTCACGGAACAGAGTCGAGTGTCCTGAGCGGGGCACCCAGCGCGGCGGGCCAGGCCAGGAGCATGCGCGATGCTACGGAGGCTGGGTTGGCATCTCGCCTTTACTGATGTCAAGTTACTGAGAAAGACAGTGTTGCGTAGACTGCTGGACTCAGCTGCTACATTAGATGCTATGAATTGCAGGACCTTGCGCTGAGCAGGAAAGGTTTTACAGAGAAGAACATTTTATCTATAATCATAGCAAAAGCAACAATAACAATAATAGTATAGAAGCTATTGCAATAATAATTGGGTTTATTGTGTGTTCACTTTGTTCAACAGTCACACACTGTTAAAAGCGGTTTTTGTGTATAAATTCATACAACTTTCACAACTCTATAGTTACTATTATTATCTCAAGAATACAAATAAAGAAGCTAAAACTGAAAAGTTAATGTCTCACAGTCATATACTAGTAAGTAGTAGAGAGAATTTTATCAATAAATCAAGCAGTCTGTCTATATGGTTGGGGATTGCATTCACTATGCTGTAACACACACACACACACACCTTTCCACAGAGACAGATATTATCAAACATAGAACATACCACCGTTACAACTGGAGGACTATTTATTGTTTACCCAAATTCAATTTTTTTTTTCTTTTTAAAAAATGTTACACTCTCTGTGGATGACATTTTACAGCAACACCCACCTCCACTGGCTCTCCACCGGAGGGCGCTGGGGCTCAGCCTCAGGACCTGCTGAGATGCTTGTGCTCCAGTGGAGGGCTGTGGACTCCTTCAGCAAGTGACGCCCCTGTCCTCTGTGCTCCCACATTTCTCGGTCCAGCTCTTGTCAGGTTCCCATTGTTGGCTGTTTGTGCAGACTCCTAAATTTGGTCTAGGATTCAGGCTCAGGGATGGTGTTGTATATGCTTTTGCACACCCAGTCTCCTCTGTTGTCCTTGGAATAAAGAAAGTGCTTGATAGATGAATCAATCGAGACATGAATAAATGAGTGAGGGAATGAATGCATGAATGAATGAGCGACAAAATATATTGTCTCAACTGATCTTCCCAACAGCCCTGTGAGCTAAGCAGGGTGTCAATCATGGCCTCCCTTTCCCAGAAAACAAAAAATGAGGCCCAAGAAAGTACAATGCCTTCTCTAAGTATCCCCTGGATATCAGAAACATAGTCCAGATGAGAAACCCAAGTCTTTCGACTCTCAGTCCAGCGCCATGTCTAGCCTCCTTAGAGCTTTTCCCAACACACCAAGAAATGGGTGAAGCCATGAGACTCCAGAGGTGCCTCAATGGTGTCAGCAAACTCCCCAAGCAGAGGGCACTCCTTTGCTTGCCCTGGACTCCCTTAAGGGTGATGCCTACAGAAGGCCTGGAATACCAGCTTTGGGGTTCCATCATGCACTCGCTCATTCCCTCACTCATTCATTCAGTAAGATATTTTTTCATATCAGCTGAATTTCCGCTACTATTCTATGTGTTTGGACTATATGAGGAAAAATCAACAAAGTCCCTGCTTCATGGATCTTATGTTTATGTAGGGACAATAGAAAATAAATATATATGTATGCTGGCTATTGTTGTTATTTTCCTATCACTGTCCTTGTAAGCTTTCCTGGAGACACAAGGCCTCGAGTTCTTAAAACTACATTTCCCAGACTTCCTTGCAGTCAGAGCTGTAAAAGTCCACCAATAAGAGGCACTTTCACAGGTCTGGAGAGGGAGCGAAGGAAAAGCCCCTGAGCACCTGTGGAAGCTGAGGCAGACAGCTGAGCAGGCAGCCACAGTGGAGCTTGCAGCAGCTCTCAGGCCAGCTCCTGCACACCCACACTCTCGAGGTTTTGCTGGCAGCGAAGGCCATGGCCATAGTTTCCTTGAAATTCCTGTTCTTCCATGTTTCCTAAATGTCCTCTAAGGCTTTGCCTGATGTATACTATTACTTTAATGGTTTTCAAATATAAAATATGGCCATTTGACTGAATTATTAAGTACATTTAATTGCAGGTTGTAGATTGTGAACTATCGATCCAGTAATTATTCATGTGGATTATTAAAAAGGCATGATTCATTTTTTTCATTTTACCATTTTAAGCAATTCTTATGTATTATTTACAATTTGAGAGCTAGCAATAAAAGACTTTTTATACAAGGCAATATTTCTAATGTAGGGCAGGCCTTTGTGGGGGCCATAGGTAATGTTATAGAATCAAAAATTAAATAACTTTCAATCTCAGTAGAGGAAAAAAGATACCATTTTCCTTCAGTTAAATATTTTAATTGCAGGATTATTCACTGCGAGTTATGAATTTTCCAATGTAACTGAAATATTTAATATGAAATATAAAATATTTTAAGTGTGCTCTGCAGATTTCCCAAAACAAAATTTAAGGGATGTTTTTTTCTTCTTTTTATTTGATTTCTTGAAAAGCGTTTTCTCCTTAATTCAGTCATTTTTCATTTTATATTAAGTACGAAGGAAATGGGTCAGCGAAGAGTTTCAGGAAAAGATATTTTGAACTCATCACTTGGCTAAAGGTGAAAAAAATGAATAACATGCTTTGTTGGTGTGGTCGGTGTATTACCCTTGCTTTTATGCACCTCCTTTGATTGACAGCATGTCAGCACATTTCCTTGTGAACTGCTCACTATACGTCTAGTGCTGTCCTAGGGGACAAGATACATAACGCTAATTAAGTCCCTACTCTGTGCACGGCAGGTGCCACCAGTGTTTTACATACACCATCTCGTTGGAAACCTTGTGCATTGTTCGTGGAACTGCAAATTGGTGCCGCCACTATGGAAAACAGTGTGGAGTTTCCTCAAAAAATTAGAAATAGGTCTACCACGTGGACCAGCAATTCCACTTGTGGATATTTATCTGAAAAAAGCAGAAACATAAATTTGAAAAGATATGTGCACCTTGATATCCATCACTGCATTATCTATCCATAGACAATGTATGGAACTAATCTAGGTGGCCATCAATAAATTAATTAATAAAGAAGATCTGGGATATATACACAATGGAATGCTACTCAGCAATGAAAAAGGATGAAGGCTTGCCATTTGTGACAGCATGGATAGACTTAGCTAGTGTTATGCTAAGTAAAATAGGTCACATAGAGAAAGAAAAATATGATATGATTTCACTTATATGTGGAGTCTTAAAAGCAAAACGTATGAACAAACAAAACAAAACAGAAATAGACTTGTAAATATAGAAAAGAACAAACTAATTATAAACTTATGGTTGTCAGAGGGGAAGGGGGTTGGGAGATTGAAAAGGGTGAAGGTAAATAAGAAGTGATACAAACTTTTACTTATAAACTAAGTAGGTCACTGGGATACAATGCCCAGCACAGGGAATACAGTCCATAGCATCATAATAACTGCGCAGCGACAGACGGTTACTAGACTTGTGCTCACATCAGAAGGTATATAAATGTTGAATTACAATGTTGTGCCCTTGAAACTAATATAATATGGCATGTCAACTAAACTTTAATGAAACTATAAATAAATAAAATAGTTCTTTCATTAACTGCATTGTATAAATTAGTAAAACAAAAGGCAAAAGTCAGCTGAATTTGCAAGCCTATTAACCCAGCTAAGGACAGAGCTCGGACTCATAAGGCAGGTAGCTCTGATTTCCAAGAGCTACTCTTCCTAGCTTATCATAATCTTATTTCAACTATGGGCAGCTACGTTTCTTAGCCAGAGCACTATGGCACACAGGCCTTAGGCAACATCAGGAGACGGTCTCCTATGGAAGGATCATCTTACTAAGGGCATAAGGCTATGTGCATGTCAGGCTAGGGTCTGGGGGTTGGGGAATGGGTGGCCCAAGGCAGATCTTGCATGACAAAGAAAGCAGTTTAAATGTTAACATGGAAAGGATATGAGGCATTTCCTTCAAGTTCAAGTTAGGATCATAGCGATGGTTGACGGTTGTGTATGCATGTTAGAAAGGTACGTTGACAGGAATGTGAAGAACAGGTTGAATGTGGGTAGGAATAAACAATAAAGAAACTTGTAAGTAGTCCAGATGACAGGTGGCTGAATCGTTAATCTGATATTTTCTCACCCTTTACAGTTCATTCAAATCCTCTGGAGGTGCTATTAAAATGCAGAATGTGATCAGTGGGGTGGGAACCTCAGTTCTGCATTTCTAATGAGCTCTAGGTGCTGCCAATGCTGCTGATTGTCCCATGGGGCATATGTGTCAAGTAGCATCAAAAAGCAAGACATGAGGAAAGTGGTTCTCAATGTTCAGTTCCTGGACCAGCAACATTGACATCACCTGAGAGTTCATTAGAACCACACATCCTCTGGCCCCATTCAACACCAATTCACTCAGCGTGTCTGGGAGTAGACTCAGGCATCGGTATCATGTTTAAAACTCCACGGCGATTCTAATGTACAATTTGAGAATCCACCAGTGACTGGGAGTGCAGGAAGTGGGGATGAGGGAAAACGGCACTTGCAATGTGTATTTAAGACATGAAGCCAACAGGGGTCAATGAATGAGTAGAGCTTACTTAGTTCTGCATATGTTAAAAGCGTTTTAGGATGACCTAATTTTATCTGTCCGTTTTTTTCCTTAAATATGAAAGTGTTTGTAATCTTTCTACTGAAAGCATAGGTCATGCTTGGGAAAATCTACCATCTTCTGCGAAGCAATTAAGCTATTTGGACACTTACTTTAATTAACAATTATGCCTAAACAAAAGCCCACATACAAAAAGGCTTTTAATGAAACACAAAAATTAGCTGGAAAAATGCAGGGTGATAATATGGAGTAAGAATGATGGAAAGAATGATTTCCTAAACAAATAAACAAAATTACTTCAAACATTTATTGTAAACCTCCCATAATATATCTGGCAATCTAAATAGAAAGAAAATGTTTTTGCTGCTTTCTATAATTCTGTATTTCATGTTAGAGAATGAACTTTAATTAGAACATCACTGGTGTCAAATTATAATAAATGTTTAAGACAAACTCAAATAACGAAACTATGGGAACACTGCCACTAATGTAAAATCTGCTGTAAATTGCAAAGAATTTACATTTTCCATTAGCAAACAGTCATGAGCATAAAAATGATAAAAGGTTACATACAGTTTGGGGATTGTTTAACACAGTTGAAATTATTGCAAGGAAATGGTGTATGTTAACAACTAAAATGTCTGAAGCTTAAAAATGCATGGGTTCAAGTCCCTATGCCTTTAGTCTTTAGCTGTGTAATGTCGGGGGAACTGCTCAGCTTCAGGCTGGGTCATCTTTGGTGTGAAATGTGACTGATGTTCCTGTCCTGGTGGCACATGGGTCTCATGGGGCTAAGAGATGACAATGTGACATCATGAGAAGATTGCAGGCTTTGACATCAAAGACCTTCACCTCCAGAGTTCTAACTGCGTGCTTCTTCATGGGTTTCCCCACTTGCAAGATGATGACCACTTGCCTCTCTCAAACTCGTTGTGAGAACTGTATGAAGTTGATGCACATAAAAAGCGTGGCATGCAGAAGGTGCTTAATAACAGCAGTTAACTGCATCACAAATGAAGACAAAGATATTTGGTGTAGTCTGTAGACATCCAGGACATTTTAATTAATTATTACTTTTGCTCCACTAGTGTCTTTTAGACACTGCACTTGAAAATGGAGGCAGGCATAAAAAGGTCTGATACTCTCCCTTCCTGCTGGGCGGAAGGTTCTGGGAGCGTAAAAAAAGTCTATATAAGTCTGTGGTGGTAGATTTAAGATGGCCACATCATTTTCTGTCTTTTTACTGAAAAATAGGCTCTATTTCCCTCCACTAGACTCTGGGCTGACTTGTGACTGTTCAGACCAATAGCGCACAGAGAACGTGATGCTCTGCAGGATCCAAGCCTGGCATATAGGGCTGGCAGCTTCTGCCTCGCTCTCTGGGTGGCCCGAGTCCCCCACCTACCCTGCTGGAGACAGCCTGCAGAGGGGCCCTGCATGGTGAGGGTGATGGGCACAGCTGAGCCTGACCTTCCAGCTGTCCCTTTTAGGGCACAGACATGAACGTGAAGCCACCACTCAAAAACCACAAATGACCCAATTAATGTCACATGGAGCAGATACATCGCCCAGCTGAACCCTGCTTGAATTCCTGACACACAAAAGCATGAGATGTAAGAACACGGTTGTTTTTGTTTTTTAGGTCACTGCCGTTCAGATAGTTCATTGTGCAGCCACAGATAACGGATGCACCTATCTTCTCAGGCCTGTGCTTCCTACGGATGCTCGCTTTGCCACCTGTGTTTGCCAGGATAACCTGTTGATCCCTCTGCTGGGTGTAAGTACCTTCTAATGTCCTATAGCAGGACTTGCTCACGGGCATGCTGGTGGTATCAGAGATCTTTCTCAGCTTGAGAAAGTCAAAGAGCTGACACATAGATGAAGCATATCAGGCAAGATCATTGAGCACAATTAGTCCAGACATAAGATTCATTTGGGACAGGCACGCAGTTCCTTAGATCTGAGCCTGCCTATGCCACGCGTGAGTGCTGACTTACTAGTGAGCGTTGATCACTTATTTTGAAAAGCAGATTTTCTCTCCTTGTCTCCTGGTAAATGGTATCAATCTCTTTATACCTACTCCCATTCAGCAGTGATAACACTATATTCCTAATTGGCTTTTTACACATCTGTCTGTCTTTTTAGACTGCAAGCTCCTCCAGGGCAGGACCCTTACTGTAATTTTTTTTTTTTTTGGTATATTCACTATGTAATAGTGTAGCCAGTGGACACCAACCAGTCATTCAACAAGTGAGAAGAAGGGAATACTAATTTTGCAGGAAATATAAATGCAAGGAAAATAGAACTAAGTGCAGGCTTCAGGATCCTCATTGAGGTAACTACAGCACTATTATCCATAGTTCTACAAGCGGTATCATAAATTCAAATTTTGTGCAAAACTTTAATGATCTGGGTCTGGCTGGGAGTCCTGCCTTCACAGTCAGACCTGGACCGTGACTTGCTCCCCAGCCTTCAGCCAGTCACATCATCTCTTTTAGTTCGTATCTGCTGATCAATTGATTTTCTTATTAATGTTTCATTCTATAGAGGGAGTTTGAAGATTAATTAATATACGTCAAATGCTTCGATTAAGGTAATTGCCATCAGCTGCAGAGTCTCATCAGTCCTGGTTTGGGAATAGTCCAAAATTACTCTTACTCAATAGATTTTTGTTAATTACTCCAATGTTCTCCAGAAAGCCCTATATCATAGGACTCATTTCACAAATAATTAATTTTTCTCTCTAAAAGTTTGAGTCCAGCCATTATTATTGTCCATGGTTCTTCTCAGTCATGCCTTAGATGGGCCTACACAGCATTAAAGCTGGTGCTATTTGGAAGAACATCCGCCCCTTCCCTGCCTTTTCCTCATAGCAAGGACTTGAGGGTCAGGGAGGTTAAGGAAATGGGCTAAGCAAAAGATTTTCTAGCAGCATAATGAGGACTCAACCTAGGATAGTTCTTGAAAACAGGGGTAAAATCCCCCCATTTCTCTACTGTACCTTTCTGTTAAAAATTAAAAAAAATGGCTACCTAAAACGGTGTAATTCAAGGTCATACCTCTCGTTAGTGTCAGATGTAGTCTTTATATACTATGATGAAAGGAATGAGGTTTAGCTAAGGAACACAGTTTCAGAACCAATGATGTTTAAAACATGTAGAGTGCTTTGCAGAGTTTTTGACTTCCATCTCATACTTAATTTTAGGAACCTTCCTGAAGGTTAACAACTATCAGTACTTCTTTACACGATACAGTATAGCTCACTATTTTGTTCTTAGTGTTGCAATTGCAAAAGGAATTGTTTTTTTTTTTCTTTTTTTCCTAAAATTTCATTGCTAATATATAGGATCACAATGGATTTCTGTACAATTTATTTTGAATTCTGAAACTTTCCTGTATTTGTTTATTATTTCTAATAGTTTTTTTGGTGGAGTCTTAAGGTTTATTCACAGCCACTTGTGAACACCGAGCTGATTTACATCTGTGCATGTGTAAGAAATGAGGGTTTGGGGAGAATTACTTTCCCTACACGGGTGTCGGATGAGGGATGCTGTGGAGTGTACAGAACGGCGGAGACCACAAACACCCAGCACGTTCTCTTGGGTCTGACCCTCGGCACCACTACACTCAGGCACTGAAATCACCGGGCATTCCCCAGGCGGGTGGAGAAGGCCCACCTTCTCTCAGTAAATTTCTTAGTTTCTTTTTTGTGCAGGCGGCCCAGAATGATACTATCATTCAAGGTAAGAAATTCTCCAAAAAAATACTTTAGAAGCTTCCCGCGGGTTAAAATTAGAACATGATATCATATGCAAGGGAGTGGCTTCAGGCCAACTCGCACACATTCATCTCAGTGAGTGCGCCACATCGTTAAGTATTTCTCTCTGTATTTTCCACCAGCAAATTCAAAAGGAGCCTGCAGTGTATGAGTCAGCTATATCCTGTCTGCACTTTCTTCTTGGTGGTGATTAAACATTTATCTTTTGTGGAGATATAGCTACAAATCACCCATAGGGTGCCAGTTGGATCAAACCATGTTCACTCCAGATAAACCTAACTAGAAGTGATATGGATTTTCTTCCAATATTTTATCTATTGCTGTGTTTACCTTCCTTCTGTGATTACCATATAATTTTCTGATAATAACCACATATGGTATTCTCTCCTTATGTCTATTTGGCACAGCTGATTTTCTTTTAGGGCTTCTTTATTGTTTTAATTTTTCTCTTTATTTATTTTGTTCATTTTATTGAAAAATATAATAATATAATCCATGTCCAGCTGTCACCAAACTGTTATAGAAACACAATTTTTTTCTATAAGGTCAAATATTAGTCATAGGCTTCATGATTGAAAAATTAATGCCAATGATAATATTTCAGCAGTAAATTTTGTAAGGAAATTTACACTGTTGTATATATTACTTTTGATTTTTGTTAAGGTAGGAAGAGCAGGTGGCACTTTATAAATTAAGGGGTTCGATGTTTTATAAATGAAGAGTTTAAATTATGGGAAGAGATAGGACTGAAGCATTAGATGCTGTACCGGAGACTACACACATAGGAAATTGCTACGCCAAACCTCCACTCATATCTTTGCAATTTGAGGTAGGATAATCTTTGCACTGCACTTTGTCATTTTACCTCTACATAAGAATTCACGTTTTACATGAAGAAGTAAGACAGCATTATTTATCGTTGAGAGGAAAGGACTTCTTGCCCCTTGATGTTCGTGCACTGACTGGCCATTTTCCATGGGTGTCGGCACCAGGGGGACAGATATTTTTCCCATCAAAATATTTGAGAAGGAGAGAGTGAGCATTTTTCCCAGCTTTTCTTTTCTCTAGACATCTGAAAGAAGAGCTTCCTTTTTCACAACTTTGCCCCAGACCTGGTTTATATTTGGGTTTTCTGCTCTTTGTTCTGTGCACGCTTCCACTTTGGGTACTAGTGACCTTTGGTGTGTCGTCTATACATATTTATTCACATTGTTTATGTGAGTATGGTCTAATTTCCAGAACTATATCTGAAACTCCACCTTGAAGACAGTGAGGTTCTGGGCACTCTGTGGTCACGACCTGTCCACGTAACTATAATAAAGGGAAATGAAGTAAGGCACCAGCAATGAGCGGATTTTATTCATTCCTAAAGCTTCTATAACCATGATCTATGACTTTACAATGTAAGGCCTTCTGAAAACAAATGCTAATTTGCACGACTCTTTTATTATTTATTGAATTTTTTCTTTGGCCTTATTTGATCTTTGTGCTTTGTTCTACTCATTATAAGAACTGAAAACCTCCATCTTTTTCCTTCCGAGTAGACATCATAAATAATTCAAAACATCTCAATGCTGGTGACGCAAATTGGGGAAAACTAACATTGTGTCCCTTTCCATTTTGTTTACCCCCGGGTTACATGAGGTGGAAGGTCCAGGAGGGAAGCGTTGGTTTCTAAATCATGAAGATTGTATCTCAGTCATAACACTTTTTCCCATTTACATAGTGAATATAAAGTCATAAGGACAAAGAAGAAAACAAAACAGGTCGCATAAAACACATACAAGAAGACATACTATTGAATTAATTGAATAACACTATTTACGAAAACTAAATATAATTGGAGTTAAATCCATTTTTATCAAACCAACATTTTTTCACAAGTCAGGAGTCAAAATGAAAGTATTCCATAGAACACGCTGTAAATTTAACACTGCATTTTCTTGCAGATCATTTATTTAATCATTCATTCATTCATTCATTCATTTTACAGAATGTGAATCTATATCAAGTATGTGTTAGCAGTAGGAATCCAGAATAAAAGAAAAGGATGCTTCCTCTTAAAGATTTTACTATTAGTTATTAGAATAACTTGTGTTCCAATAACAGAATTGGGTGAAGATTATAAGGGAGATGTAAATAAATGAATCTCTAAGAAACAAAATAAAACGCGTATCATTAAGGCATCAAGAGAAACAAGCCCTGGCTGGTGTAGCTCAGTGGATTGAGCGCGGGCTGGGAACCAGAGGGTCCCGGTTCAATTCCCAGTCAGGGCACATGCCTGGGTTGTGAGCCAGGTCCCCAGTGAGGGCCATGTGAGAGGCAACCATACATTGCTGTTTCTCTCCCTCTCTGTCTCCCTCCTTTCCCCTCTCTCTAAAATAAATAAATAAAATTTTTTTTAAAAAAGAGAGGTTTGCTGGCATGAAGACGAAGATGCAGGAGGGAGACAGACGAGCTCCCAGTCCCCTCTGGAGCGCTGTGGGCCTGGTGTGCCAATGCCGAGCTGTGGCTGTGCTTGACCAGGGAACGCGTTTACCAAGATGGCCAGTGTCGGAAGAGTGACCGCAATGCATGTAAATCATGCCGAGTTACCTGCAGAAGCCACACCTATTGTCAAATCTAAGAAACATGCTCATCACTGGATTTTAGAGCAAAAAAGAAAAAAAATAATGGATCTGTCAACAGGTATTACATTAAGAATCTAATACCAAAGACAGTGTGTCATAAGCATAGTTAAGACACCCAAAGCTTCTGCCCATTGCTTGAGGGACATAAAATGACTGGGTAGAATATCCTTGTTAAAAATATATTTAATTAAGGTAGAAAATACTTGAGAAAGGGAAGGCATTTTAATGAAATTCTGGTGACGTGTCTGATACTGTAGCCAGTCTACGTACAGCCTCGTTTGATTTTGTGCAAAGAGGTTACAGTTTTACCCCCAGTTGCCACGTGCGCTCTCCAAAAGTGAAACTCTTGCAGCAGATGAAACCTCTTACCCGTCAGTATGCTCTGTAAAAATGACTTTATAATAGCTTCCTCCACCTTTTGTTCAAAGTAGGGGGGCAAAGAAAAAGAAAGATAAAACTAGTTGGAATTTGAACACTCTGGTTCTTGACCTAGAACATTTCACTGTCTGTCATGAGAAAGGTGGAAATATTTACTGAGTATCTAAGAGTCTATCTGTATTGGGCGGTTACAGGATCACGAAATTAGATGGTCTTTGTACTCAGGATGCCCATTTCAAAGACTGGCCATGGATTCAGCCCCAAGAAAATGAGGAAAACAGGGTTGATGCAGGCATAGATGAGAAGATGTGGACAGAGATGACACAGGATCTAAAGGTCACCCCAAACTTTATGGTTAATACAAACTGGCAAACATGCTAGCTTCAAAACCTGAAACTGAAATTCAGGGGCCTGTAGTCAGAAATAAGATTCTCACACGTGACTTTTTTTTTTTTTTTTTTTTTGCTGTCTCTTTTAAAGACTCAGGAATGCATTCCTGAATGCATGGATATCTTTGCCTATATAAATGGCACTCTTTCCTTTATTGATATAGTTATTTTGTCACTTGGTGATTGAAGAAAGTACATATTAAGCACCAACCATAAGCCCAATGGGTTCCACGTGGGTGGGCACCCAGGGACATACGGTGAACACGGAGTTATGATGACAGGGAGTTCCACTCCGTGGGATTACGATGGTGGGGATACAATGACAAATAGGGGCACAAGTGAGGTGAGCGTGGTGAACAGGAAGTGCAGGCTCATGAAGAATAGCATCTTCGATCAGCAAAACCTGCTGTGAGGAAGGGAACCGAATGATGCTCCTTAATTCTGCCAAAAATAAAATACATACTGCAGAGGGACTTCACATCCAATGGCTCGGCTTTGTGGGGAAGGGTTTGGAGTACTTCATTAGTTTAAAACTGTCCACATTTTGCTACATTTCCAGTCCCACATTTTGCTTCTTAATTACCACTACTTAAACGGTCTTTCAAGATCGGCTGTAAATTAAAATTGATCCACTGTCAGCAATCTCTGAGAGCTGGCAGCCAACTACTGATGCAGACGAAATTCCAGTTGCGTAGTCTTTCGGAGAAGACAAAAATGTCCTGAAATGAGCCAACTTTGCAGCCTAGCAGAAAAGGCAAAATGTGATTTTCTCCAGCGGGAGAACTTAAATATAAATAACTGGCCACATTTGGAAAATACAAATAAATGTGCATGAAAAAGATCCAGAATTTATATCTCTATGCCTTTTGTGAATGCCTATGTAATCTTTTTTATTTTACCTTAAAAACACTCTTCCTTTTTAAATAAGGCTTAAGGGTATGTTCACAAGAATATATATTTTAGAGATAGATCTGAAATGAAATCTTGCTTTGTCCTTCACAAGTTCTGTGATTTACAGAACAAAAACGAGACCATCTATACAATGTAAATTAAAAACTGTCTTATAGTGCCCTGGCTGGTATAGCTCAGTGGATTGAGCATGGGCTGGGAACCAGAGGGTCCTGGTTCGATTCCCCGTCAGGGCACATGCCTGGGTTGCGGGCCAGGTCCCCGTGAGGGCCATGTGAGAGGCAACCATACATTGCTATTTCTCTCCCTCTCTGTCTCCCTCCCTCCCCCTCTCTCTAAAATAAAATCTTAAAAAAAAAAAACTGTCTTATAGTGATGGTAATTAAAGGAGAAAATAGAAGATATACCAATAGAATATCTCATACAGTGTCTGGCATAGGGAAAGAAATATCAAGGGGGATGATGACATCATCCAATATGGGTGTGGTCAAGGGCCCTAAGTTCCGTGGAGGAAGTATCATCATTGTATGCAAACTGGGGTGGTCTCCTTCAGCATCAGATGCTTCTGATAAAGAGAGCCGAGCTGGCCAAGTATCGCCAAGAAGTAGCTCACTACCGCACACACATGCGCGTGTGCACACAAACAAAATGTGTCCTCTTGGAGCCAGTTCACGTTAGATGGGTCCAACAGGTTCTTTCTTGGATTTTCCTTGGATAGCACCTGTGATCATGCCTAAGGTAAGTCCTCAACTAGGGATTAGGATTCTGAAACACAGCCATCACATGTCCCCCTCTTGCTTCCCTTTGAGGAGGTGGTGGCTTTCTGCGGTGGCCTTCTGCCAGTTGTGTCATCATCCAAAGGTGTCATTGTCCCTCATGGATGGACTAGGGTGTTGCAGAACCCTGGATGGGGGAGCCTGCTTATACTTTCCAGGAGAAGAGCAGGACACAAATTCTATTTTTCTCTTATTTTAAGAGCTGTCTCCGTCTTAATTCTCCAGCCACAAGAGTTCGATCGTTGAAAAATAATAATAAGCTGTTACTGATTTTGCAGTCTCTGCATGTATGTGGGAAACACTTCTGTTTGGGGATGGATAGTTTCTCTTGAACGTTCAAATTGCTGTTCAAATGCTGCCTCTCACCGTAGTGGTACTTCACTGTACTACAATAACCTGTGCTCTCTCCTAAGTCTCGTATTATTCTATTGCCATGTTTTATCTTCTTCCTATCACTTGACACTAGCTGACATCATATTATTCATTTATGAAGCTCTTCATTCACTCCTTTATTAGAGTGTATGGTCTATGAGTGTAAGGCGTGGTCTATATTTCTTATGGCTAACTCCCATCACAAAGAATGGTACCTGGCACATGGCCAGCCTTCAATAAATACTGGCCTACCAAATCCCATTATTATGAGAGGGTATAGTATATCCATCTAGGGACCTCAGGCCAAAAACTCAAAAAAGCCTGTGCTCAGCTAAGAAGTTTACTCTTCAGAATCAATTGACCACTGACTGCCACCATCAGCTTTCAAAGCCCTTACTTTTCTGGGCCTGGGCTAGCCCAAGAATGTGTGAAGAAACAGACTTGTATATTGTCCCAATCTTAAGTATATATTATTTTTATTGGGCTGTGGCCCAAGGCTGAAAGTCTTACAGATCAGGTTTTTTATGACACGTGATTGGAGTCAGCATAGTTGTGGAGAAAGATACAAAGAGGTCATAGAGAAATCCATGTTGTATAGTAAAGGAAGGAGCAGATAAAGATCAGAAATTGAGACTTTGAGTGCTATTGAGGTCTTATAAAATTATAATAAAGGGAAAGCAGCTTAATGTCAGGCAGCGGGGATAAGATCATGCACTGATTTGAAATCAGTGCTATAATGTTGTTAAAACTGTTAAGATAAGGGGAATGCTGGTTTTGTTCCATTCATTCACTCATTCTGATAAGAATATGATAGAAAAGCTGCTACATTCTAGTCATCAATTAATGGGAGTTTCTAGCAAATTGGCGCACATTCAGGTGTTTCAGAGGAATGAGGACCACATAATCAAGAATTTAATTGTAAGAAAGAAAAATCAAATCAGGGTATCTCAGGCAAAAACAGAATGTAGTGGAAGGTTATTGGAAGCTCATGGAGATGATTGGAGGGTAGAGTATGACTTGGAAATTGCGGCCGGTGTCCAAAGGATATTTACACTAGAGAAGAAACCATAGCCAAAGCCTCACCATAGGCCCATTGGGGCCACACCAACCTTGTTACAGGATTGCAGCAAATAACTGCCCCCTCCTAATAACTGTCCCTATGATCTTAATTTTTTTTTTCAAAATTTACAGTCTGAAGAATTAGCTATGATTATGGTTGGGTAAGAAAAATTTAGTTCCTAGGCTTCCACAATGAGAAGCATTAACAGAGAGATGGGGTCAGTAATTGTTTCCCACCAAATCAACACACAGAGACCCTTCCCAAAGGGCACAGGACTTCAAGGACAAACAGCCGACCAAACAAAAAATGACCCCTATTGACAAAAAGGAATCATTGTAGACTGAATATTTGTGTCCCTCAATATTCAAATGTTTTAACCTGACCCCCCAGTGTAACAGTTTTTGGAGGTGGGGCCTTCGGGACATAATTAGATGAGATCACAAGGTCAGATCCCCAGGAAGGATTAGTGCCCTTAAAGAAGAGAAAGAGATACCAGAGCTCAGGTGTGTGTTCTCTCTCTCTCTCTCTCCCTCTCTCTCTCAAAGACCTAATCTATGGCATTTTGTTAATGTAGAAGTTAAGTCATTGGGAAAGAGCTATACTATCTTTACCCAGAGATGAGTTTATTTATAACACAGAATAATCTTCCAAGTTCTATTTCCTGTATCCAACCAGTTACCCAGTCTTATCAGTTCTGCTTCTTCACACTCTTCTCCATCTTTGTTGCCATCTCTTTGCTTAGATGTATATTTCCTGAAATATCTAATCTTCAACAATCCCTTCTTTCTTCCTTCGGATGCCTCTACCCTCAACTATCTACAACTTGTGTAATCAAAATAAGTTCATCCTTCATACTCACACCACAGGTATGAGTAGTATGTCCTTCTCGTAGGCAAGCACAATTCTCTCCTGCTAAAAAAAACCTTCAGAGGCTTTTCCAGTGCCACTCTAGGTTACTTACCTAACACATTCTCACCTCCTATCTACACTCAAATGAAACTGATCTGTGCATAGTTTCTATGCATACCATGATTACACGTATGTGTAATTTTTTCAGGTGCTATGTACTCTGCCTGAGATATCTGACCCAATTTGAACACCTATAAATTTCACACTCATTTCGTAATTTTAGCTTAAGCATCTGCATGAAGTTTTTCTTAACATCCCTTTAGGCAGATTAAAGCATTTATTTCTCTCTGTCTCTGTGACATCATTTATGTCTGCCATTGCATTACTTTACCATTTATTTAAGCTTTGTTTTTTTTAATCTCTGTAGCTACAGTGCACAGCATAGAACCTGATGAACAGTATGAGCACCAAGTGTCTGTGGAAAACATGAATAATAATAAACTAGACCATGGCACCTCCTCACTATGTGTGCCATTGCCGTCTGTCTGTTTCAGGTGGACTCTATATTTTGAAAGTAAAACTATGTATTGTTTACTTTTTGCCATATAAAGACATATTTTTTTCCTTTTTCATAAGACTCTCTTTCAAACATCAATAACTTATTGTTTACCATAACTAAAAGAATGGTAAAGGGAAAAATATATTATTGGTCTAGAAGTTTCCAAACACTAAGAAAGTGGTCTCATTAATGATAGTAAATGTCTAATCACTCTGTTTTATACTTGAAAGTTACATAATATTGTATGTCACCTGTACTTGAATACTAATTTTTAAAGGTAATTTCTGTATAGGACTTCATTAAAATATTTTATAACCACTATCACTGCTCATGTCCTTACTAGCTTTTATTAATTCATCAGTAAATATCTATTAAATGCCCCCTCTGTGTTAGGAATTGCACTTGGTAATAAAAGATAAAATAATGGGGGTGAGGTGACGTCTTACTGCCCACATTGCACTTTCATCCAGCCTGGACGTCAACAATAGGATAACCATTCACAAAGTGGGGAGCTTAAGTGAGAGGGGCAGAAATCTACAGGGAGCCTGTCTGTACAAACTGTGTTTATCAAAAATAAAATTAATTATAAATAGCCTTACCAATAAAATGAAGACCTGCAACTTGCCGAATGCATAACTGCGACAGATAATGCATGCTGCAGGAACTTCCCAGCATGCACCAACTCAGCTCATCCTTAGAGCAGCCCATTGAGGTTCATGTGGTTCACACACACATGTCACGCAGGGGGAAATGGAGCAGGAGGAAACGAAGGTGGCATCAAGTGCCTGATGACCCACAGAGCCCACAGGGGTGGCACCAGGCACAAAGTCAGAGCTGCTAGACTGGAATCAGAGTTCTTTTTTGTGAATGAGAAGCTAAGGCTGAGAGAAATTAGCTAATGTGTCCATGACCTTACAACTACAGAACAGAGGGTCTGAGAAGGCAGGTCACTTCATTTCATCTCCTGGGCTTGCCCTGTTGCCCCAAGCTTTGCTGGATATCTAGTGATCTGACACTCTTAATATATTCCAGCCTAATTAATTAACCAATTCTTTAAGCACATAATTATTTAGTCACAATGTTATGCCAGACATTTTTGTTTATTTTAGTTGTTAGAGATAAGGCAGTGAACAAAACAGACACAACTTCCTGCCATCACGGAGTTTACCTCTACCAGGAGATAGAAACAGTTGTCACCATTGAGAACATTCAATGTGCCAGGTCCGATCCGTCCAGCCAGTTCTCTGCATTCGCATAGTACATTACTCACAGAACACCCAACAGTGCTGGTCCTGAAAGTCTAGGCTTCTCTCGTACTTACTCTTCTCTTGCAGTTTGTTCAGCACTGTAGACAAGCTGTGGCCTTGGTCTCCCGCTTTGAACTCTGGTTCCCTGTTGGTCAGGACACCGAGACAAGTATGCTTGGTCACTTCCTTGAGGACTCAGGCATTTTTCTTGCATATTAACCCTTCTCTGAAGAAGCCTAGCTTCCTCCACCTCTACCTGACAGAGGCATGGATGGTTCCTCAGCTTCAGAATGTTGCTTCCCAAGGACTGCTCCTGCGTGGTTTGCTGAGCCCACCCTCAGAAGTAGCAACTATTCCCTTAGCCTTGGCCCCACCCTGTGGTGCCACCCGGCATTTCTTGGGGCAGTGACTGTCTCAGCCTATACCACAGTACTTTTGTGAAGGACATGAACAATGAAGAAGCCATTCAAAATCCTAAGTATCTTTCTCAAAGAGATTGCATCTTTCTGTAATAAATAATTATTGATCTCTTTTCCGTTTCAATTTTTTTGAATTATTAACAATGCATATGTAATCTTATAATAAGAAAACATAATTATATTGGTATATTAGGGCCATGGGATTGTGGGTTATTTATTCTTATTTACTTTTAATTAATTTTTAATATGTAAAAAATAGAAATGAACACATGAGAAAAAAGAAAGCAAATTATAAAAAGCACCCCAGCACTCCTTTGCTTGCTTATGTGTATACCAGAATCATTTCCATCTCTCTTAGCTAATTAGACCTGGCTTTTTGAAAGATAAAAGAAAGATCTATTATTTATTGGGCACTGACCCAATGCCTCCTGCTTTCCGACAGCAATCCATCCATCTGCCTTCTCTCTGCCGCTGCCCCCTCCCCACCCCCAATTCTGCTCCTCTCCAGACATCCAGGCATTCAGGACTGATCGCCACCCTCCACCCTCTGCAGCTCTTTCCTGGAAGACCTATAAATACAAGCTCAAAGTGCTTTACAGACAGGCGAGGCCCAGTAATTCTAGGGCATCATTCAGTTGGAAGTGGCAATTAGACATTTTTAACAAGTTCTTTTAAAACAAAATGGAGTAATTAAAACTTGCACATTGGAGGGGAAAACACTTTTGAGATTAAGTTCATTTTATTAAGCTATTTCAAATACTAAAGTTTATTGCAATGCATACTTCTTTCTCTTCCTTCTTTTAATTGAATTGCTGGCACTAACAACTCAGTGAAATGAATGTCTGACCCATTGAGAAAGAGATTAACTTATGTAGGGTGTTTATTTTTAATTGATATTGATCAAAAACCCATACATTTCCACTAAAATTGGATTGAGTTGGAAGATTTAACTCTTTGATCTAAATATTATGATTCAGACACTAAGTTATTCCAGCTATGACTTAACCTATGGCAGCTGCACTTTTAAGCTAATTTCTCCTCTTTGTTTCGCAGGCCAGCAGTTTCATGCATAGATTGCTAATGCAAAAACCACACATTTGGTTAACAATAGTATTATTCACTATAACTTATTAGTATTAACTCTAAATTTTACTGAATGCAAATCCAGAAGGTGCATTTCACTGGATGCAATGGGTATGTTTGCATATAACAGTAAGACAGCAGAGAAACTTGGGTTTTGAGGGGCCAGATATTGTCCCATATACCTTTAAGAGTCTTAGCCTCTTTGAATTTTTAAAAAATATATTCATAAAAAACAAATATGTAAATTATCTCTTTACCAATGGACCTCATTCTTGTTCTCAGCATGAAGACTGTTTCTCTTATTTCCCAAGATTAAATTCCTTGTTACCACTCGATCCTTAACTTCTTGCCGCATGTATTTTTCTCTCTGGGCTACTACTACCACATCTCCAGAAGCTCCTCTGTCTCATTGGAAGCTCCTTCCAATGTCCTGTAGCCCTAACAAATAGTTAATACAAAGTCACTAGATACCCTCAACCCTTGACCTTTATCTTAAGATTCTCCACTGCCTAACTTCCCATTACACTTATAATAAAACCTGAAGACTTCTAGGTTCTTTAAAGCCCTGAGTGGGCTGGCCCTCATCTACACGTTCACTTGGTTTTAAGTCATACTCCCCATACGTGCTATATTTTGCTGCGCTGGCTCTCTCTCTATTTTCCAAACACATGCCTTATGCATGACTATGTTCTCACTCTTTCTTTGCCTCTAGATTTTCTAAAAAATGAACGCTTCTCATTACTGAGTCCTTAGCACCAATGTTGCTCCTTAGAGAGTCTTTCTTTGACCATGATTATTCATGTTCTACTCTTTACCCCCTCATTCTTCATTGCTAGTGAGTCTCTAGCTTACTGTTGTGCTATTTTTTGAGAGAACTGAAATTTCATTTTAATGAAATTCTAGAGACCTAAGAAAGGCGTGGATGATAACCACCAACTCCCGTGAATGTGAGACCTACAATCCAGAAGCCATTATCAGAAGTAACATTCTAAGAAGGAACCAGATCCAATCAAGGGTGCCCAGTCTAAAATGTAGTTTCACATTCAAACTGGGTTACGCATTGAGGAAGAGACAGTACCAAATGCAAATGGAGATCAAGAGAAAATACAGAAACAAATGGCTAAAAATAGAGAGCAGAAAGAAGCAAGGATATTTTCTAAGGTAAAATAAAGAAAACTGAAATCCTTTTTTTAAATTTCATTAAATACATTTGTCGAGATGGTTGTTTTAGTCATCCTAAGACTATTTTTACAATGCAAAACAATGACAATACAATACAAAGTAATGAATGAGATAAGCTAGGCATTATCTAAGTCATTTAAGGTATAAATGTTTACAAAACAGTGGCCTCTCATATTAGGGTTGTCTGTTAATATTCCTGGTTAAACTCAGAAGCTCTTTGAAGGAAGCATATCTGTAAGAACATATACAGGACTCTATTTTTTTAAATCAGTTGTTGTTAATCAAATAAAATAGGTTTTCAGAATTCTGCTATGTTTAACATAGCAACTTTAATAAATGATGCAGTCATTATAATCATCTTAGTTAAGGATGACTAGGTAAGAATGTCCTTATCACTTTAGAATCATCACTAAATGGATCATTAGACACATAGCCACCAGGACCCTCAGTGGGTATCAAATCCACCCTCCTCAATTTGCTGATAAAAGCAAATAAATGGAATAACTATCTCAAGGTTCCACAAACAGCTCACAGCAGTTCCAGGATGACGGCCAAATCCCAGTGCCCTTTTCATGTAACCACACTTCCTGATTTGCTGGAATGATTATCTGAAGATTTACCCTGTCATAGTCCAGATGTTTAATGCATAAAAATATGATCCGGAGATTATATTTTCACCTCAACAGGCAATGTAATTACTCTTCCTTAACAATACAGATCTGTTAAGGATCACGCATATGGAGTCAGAATAGAACCTTTCCCACACACAATTCCTTTTCATTCATGAAGCTAACATTGACTGTTCTTTCAAGGTGCCCCTGCTCTAGGAGAATATATTAACATTAAGGTAAATAAGATTATTGTTACCTAATGAACTGAGACTAAAACCTGCTAGGTAGCAGTCACATGAAAATGTTTCCACTAGTAGCTTAGGCAATAGAGTGCACAGGCAAGAAAGGGAGAAGTCTCTGATTTCCAAATCAATTATAAGCAATATCCCTGCCTTATTTTGCTTTTCAAGTTTTATAGCAGGGATGATTTCTACCTTGTCCAAAGATGTCAGAAGCACTCCAGTCTTCAATAAGTTGTAGACCAAAGATGTCACAACTAAGACAGTTGGTTGCTTTAACCATAGATGAGGTCATTTCTTCACCTATAAAGTGAAATGATGGTAATTATTTCACAGGGTCGGTGAGCAAATTAAATAATATACATAAAACATGTATATTGGAAGCTTTGAAACATGTGGCATAGCAGCTTTCAAATAAATGTTAGCACACTGACATAGCAGTATAACAATAGATCGAAGACCTAATCCTCGTCTTCATTTTTATTTTACTCATCTACACAGCAAAGACTATATGTTCAAACTTTCCATTCTAATCAACTGTAAGTAACAATCAAAGCTAAAATCCACAAGATACTTCCCATTGCCTTTGGAATTAAGGGTAGCTTTTTAGGGAGACATATATGGTTCTTTAGCTCTAGCCCTTACCTTAATCATTTAGTTTCTTAAAGAGGTTCATACCACACAACTCACAAGATACTGGTTAATTCCAATTGTCATGTTTTTTTTCCTACTAGCAAATCAATGTAAGTGGAAACTGCAGCCAATTTTAGATACGGTTCTACAGTGTGGGAGGAAGACAAATAAAGCATATCCAGTGGCCAATCAGAAATTTATTGGATTGTACAAAGGAAATTCCCTCAGTTACCAAAACTGGGAAGCCAAAATATTTTTTTAAGATAACATAAAAGTATCTATGCCCTAGTCGTGAAGAGCTTCCTCTTCATGATCAGACCTTGGTGTGTAAACCCACACCAGCTTTGGTCAAGGGCATAAGCCCTTCCATGCCTCAGTTTCCGTATCTATTAATTATGGAAAATAATATATTCATAAGGCTGCTGATAACTTAATATCACATACCCTAAGTACTTAATAGAGTGTCTTAATATATCATAATTATTAGCTATAACTAAAATTATTTTATATTTCACATAAGTTATAGAGTAATACACTGAGGGCATCTCTGATTCCATTCATTGCTAACTTTGGTCTCTGGTAGGGCTATCAGGAGCGCAGATGTAAAGTAGAAATTTTACAGAGTTTTTGGTTCAGGGCAAAAGAATGGAAAATAATCTCATTTTGATTTATTAAACCCTTTCATTCAAGCTCATATATGTTTTATTGATTATTGTAGTTACTTCTCTTGACTAGCTGTATTCATAATAATTGAATTTTATTTCTAGTGATAACATTTTTTTTTTCTGTGAGCTAATGTCCATTTCTGGGGGAAGCCAACCCATTGTCTAATTGTCACGATAGCCTATGTCACTGTCACAGAAGAGATTTACAGAAAGCTGATCCTGTAATATGCATAATGTCTGTAGTAAAATAATTTAACTCTTCATGTATGTTAGCGTTTTCTGAATCTGTAAGAATAGGGATTTAAACTAATATTAATAACTCCTTACATCATATAGTGCTTTCTCGCTTGCAGAGAGTTTTCACACACATTATCACCTTGATCTCTGAGCTACTCTGCAGGAGGTAGCAGAGAGAGTATCATTTGCTATATTATATATGGATAAAATTAGAAAGCAAAGAATCCATGTTGTTGAACACATACCATATACAATTTTGGAGATATTTAACCGAATGACATCCACTAATAGTTATAAGGATTAGAAATCAAACTCTACTGATCTCACCCTTTCTTTTGTCATTACTTTTGCTTCTTAACAGACCTTCTTTTTTCTTCTTATTTCCCTAGAGCACAGCTCCCTTATGTCACTACTCCAGCATATTTCCATTGCCTAAGGAGTTCATCCTCGATGTATATGAATAGCATATACTATGCCTTCTGCAATTGAATTCCACCACAAATTTATTTGTTTGATACAGCTGTTTTTCATTCACACTAGTTTTAATTAGTAAGCCAATATTATTTGGCCAGCTACAGAATGTATTATTTTGTGTGTCATGCATGGTATGGTTAAAATATAAACATTAATCCCACAGGAATCCTCCCTTCTTCACTGGGAAGAAGAGACTTGGATATAAAAACTACAATACAGGATAGAAGCGGGATGACCTCATGTGATAAGTGCACAGGAGTGAGAGAAAAGTAAAACCAATTGCAAGTAGCTTACATGAGCAGGTTATGGGTGTTGCGCTCTGTGTAACCTAAATTCTCAGGAGATGTCCCGGGGGCATCTGGAGGGTGAAAGGGGGTTGGGGGGACATTGGAGGGGCAAGAGTCTGAGTCCATGTTCCCCGCACAGTAAGTCGAACTCCTCCACTTGTTCTGGACTAACAGCCTATGTTTTAGCTCTATGTCACTTGAAGAATAAAACTAATGCTTACAGAATGAAAAAATAAAGAGATTTGAAATGTAAAATAACAGCACTAAGTGATCAGGGACATTTTCAGGAGGAGATTACATGTGAAGGGGCCATGATTTATAGGTAGGAAACTAGATAAATAGAAAGGATAGGAACTGTTAATAATTTTATATGGTGATTTAAATCTATTTACCACACTTTCTATCTTAGGTATGAAAGTGCTTTTGCTATCATTGTTTCTTGCTTTAATCTATTCATTTTGATTTTTTATTTGTTTTACATATTCATGGTCAAAAAATGATTTTAAGAATGTCAGTAAGACACCTAACCATTGCAGCTCCCTTGGTTGGAGCATCATCCTGTAGACCGAAGGGTAGTGGGTTTGATTTTCGGTCAGGGCACATACCCAGGTAGCAGATTCTATCCTCAGTTAGGCATGAAAGAGAGGAAACCAATTGATGTTTCTCTCTCTCTCCCTGGAAGCAATAGAAAAATGTCCTTGGGTGAGAATTAAAAAAAAAAGAATGTCAGTAAGAAATGTACAGGAAGATACAGTCTTTGCCAATAAAACCAAATATTATTAAAATGTTTTTGATTATTTATCTTAGCCATTTTTGTGCTTATGAAGGTAGAAGAGAATGGAAAAGTGTCATTAAAACAAACACTGACTTTGAAAACAGAATTAGCAATTTTAATTTTATTTGACTATTTGAGAAAAATAATAAACCCACTTCAGTCGTTGGCTAGGAAAATGACCCTTGTCCTCAGTAAAATTTTCTTTCAGGGCTTTCTCAAGCTTCATCTATAACCCAAACAAGGTGTCAAATATTTGTCCTAGAAAAGACAGATTTTTCCCTTTTTTTTTTTTTTTTAAGATTTTATGTATTTATTTCAGAGAGAGGGGAAGGGAGGGAGACAGAGAGGGAGAGAAACAGCAATGTGTGGTTGCCTCTCACATGGCCCTCACTGGGGACCTGGCCCGCAACCCAGGCATGTGCCCTGATGTGGAATCAAACCAGAATGCTCTGGTTCCCAGCCCACACTCAATCCACTGAGCCACACCAGCCAGGGCAGATTTTTCCCTTTCTGAGAAGGTCAGAGAGTCTATGTTTCTAGGAAACATTAATATCTTTAACGAGTCTATAGAGTAGAGAGTATTCTCTTCACAGAGGGTGGCAGTGAAGGGGAAGATGTGAGGATTTCATAGCAGCAAGCTGCCTGGGGAAAGGGGCACTTCCTGGGCCTTCGGACCGATTTCACAAAGCCCGTCTTCACGAGAACTCCCATGATGCTGGGAAAATGGCCTGCCAGGTAGCTGTGACTTAATGATAGCTCTCTGCCTTCTCTTTGAGCTTGCTGAGTAAATGCCAGATTTCTTCACGTGCGGGTTTATTCATTAGTCTGTAAAGTAGTTACTAAAACCCTGAATGTGGAGCTGTTGCATGAGGCCTAGGAGACGCGCTGTGCGTGTGAGGGGACCACTGTCCTCAGAGGGGTTTCCAGAGCCTAAGAAGAGAGGCTGATACAGGAGCAAAGGAAGGGCAGCTTTCATTTACATTTCAGCATATCTTTAGTTGACTGAGCCTTTAGAATGTGACAGGCAACATGTTAGACAGAAACTGGGAGCACACCTAAAAAGTGCAGATGTTTTCCCATTACTTGTAGAACTTAGCTTACTGAAGCATAGAGATAAAAACGTTATTTCAGAAGAATAGTGTTAGAAAAAGGGAGGAAGGTCATTCTGAGCAGGAAGAACAGAATCAACACTAACAACACAAAACATTGCATAACAAAGTGAATGTTCGGATTGGTCAATAAAATACCTCAACTCTCGTGGCGGTAGACAATAGACTCTATCAAGGACGCTATTTACTGCAAAAAACTAACCCTTCACTGAGTGATCCCACGGGTTAAAAATAAACTGCTTCCTACCACATGAGGTTAGAAAGTTCCAAAAGCAAACACTTCATTCAGCGGAGTGTGGCTCTGGATTATGGAGTGAAAAAAAAAAAAATAATGAGGTCAGAGCCCCAGTGCTTTTCTTTGAGTTTGAGACTTAGAACCAGAGACAAGATGGAGAAAGGGGAGGCAGGCAGATGCTAATCAGCTAAATCGGCTACAATATGTGGGTGTACAGGGAAAGACCGAACATCCTAAAGACACAGAGAGAAGGGATCCCAGTGACCACCAAGAGCACCCAGAGAATCTTAGAGGTGCAGTTGCAAGCTGGTGCCAAAAATCTACCTGGCCTCTATGTCCCCCAAATTAGAAAATGCAACTGTCCCCAAACCTTTACTGGGGCACAGACTGCAAACACTGACAGGTTGTTGGCCGAAAGCTTGTTGATTCAGCTGAAGAGGAGGATGATAGGGCCGTCAGTGAGGATACCCGGCTCTAAGCCACCTACGGAAGAGGCGCGATGGCCAGCAGGAGCTCTGTGCTACGCGTCCCTCTAAGGCCAGTGCCACTCACCCTCTGTCCAGGTATTCGACCACCTATTTAAATCAAATGCACAGTAACCCCAAATAGTTCATTTCTGTTTTGTGAGTTATTCCCAACCCATGACCCACTGGCATGTAACACAAATTTGTTTACTGCAGTGTGTTGTTTTTATTTTTTGAAGAAAGAACTAATAGAGGTATGTAGGGAGGGAGTGTTGAGAAGAAAAAGTAAGGAAAGAAAAAGTTAGTTTTCATAACAAGATCCTATACTTGTGTTCTTTTTAATCATCTGAATTACTATATTGACCAAAGTTCTTCCCCATAAACTTCTTACTAATTCAAATGCAATAATTTTAAAATGTGACTTTTCAACAGAGAAGCTGGGCAGAGACCACATTAACCAAATGATCAAAGTTAACGCCACCAGTAATGGGTCAAAGCAAAACTGCATGTCACAGAACATGTTGCAATGAGAACACAGCAGAACATCCATGTTATTCCTGTGAAAGGTGCCTCGGATGAATCTAATTCCAAGGGAATGTCAGGCAAATTCAAAGGAGGACTCCTTTAAAATCAAACACAAACAAAACCGTACAAAGCTGACCTATAGTCTTTAGAAGTGGTGAGGTCATAAAGGTGAAGGGAAGCTGAAAAATACCTTCACGTTGAAGGAGATGAAAGAGAAATGGCAACTCAGTTCAGTGAGGGAATCTGGACTCCTTGTGCTATAAAGGATATCATTGGGTTAATTGGCCAAACTTGAACGGGGTCTGAGGATGAGCTGGCGATGACGTCAATGTTAATTTCCTGATTTTTTGGTTCTATCAGGTGATTTAAGAGAATTCTTTGTATTACTAGAAATACACAATAATGCAAGGGCAATGGGGCTTATCAGCAACATGTTCACAAATAGTTCAGAAAATTAAAGTTCTTGTCCTGTTTTTGCAAATTTTGTAGAATGAAAAGTTTGTTTCAAAAAAGGAAGAAGAAAAAGCCACAGTGGGTATTTACTGAATACTTTGCTTCCTTCAAATGACACATGTCAATTGATTGAATACAATTCTTGGGTCCATGTTTCACAGAGAAAAAGAAAGGACTGGACAAGGAGACAGGGCGGCCACAGGGACCAGCATCGGCAGAGACACTGTGACCTAGGGTATCAGGAGACAGGATTGGATCCAGACAAACTTGGACCTTAATCCCTGCCCCATACGCCTATGGTTCGCTGCCAATTACGTAAAGATCCATGCACTATTTACGTATCTGTGTAATGAGGATATTCTACATGGGTGTGTGAGAAATAGATGAGCTGATAAAAGAAAAAATGATGAGCCCAGCATTCTGGTGCGAGATGTGCACTTGCTTCATGTTCGCAATTATCCTGAACTCAGCAAGCGTCTTCCCGTCACTACAATATGCAACTAGGACACTTTGAGGAGCAACTTGGTGTTTTTGCAAAGAGAATTGTTGCCAAAACTTTTCTCCTACACTATTCAGAAACAGAGTTTCCCAAGCAGCACATTTCCCAATTAGCTTTAACTCTGAAAACACTCTTGGACCAATTTCACACATTCAAATTTAGAACTTTCAGAGGGAGGTGCTGAGCTTTAATAAAATGAAAATTAACATATTTAATAGAGGAAACAGAAAGCAGTAGTACCTGGATTCCAATCCCTACTTTCCTGTTTACTAGTGCAGAATAGGTTTAGCTGAATAAACACATGTGCTTGTATTTCAGGAAATTATAATTACCTGAGACTGCAAAGCTTTTTCTTATCCATCATATCATGTGATTTTCTAAACTATCCTTCACATTGAACAGAGCAAGCATTGCTATTCATAAGAAATGCATGCTTTTAGAGTCCAAAGAAAATACTGTAGTTAATATGTATTTACTATTTATTAATAATAGGCACTATTGAAAACCTTCAACCACCCAGTGAGCTAGTTACTCTCATTCCTAATTTCCAGATGAGAACCTGTAGAACATGCGAAGCCAGGGGTGGGACCGTGGCATTCTGCTTTCCAAGGGCATCTATTTATTCATCTACCACTAACCTCTTACTTTTTGGCAGAAGTTGCCTGATTCCCCAAGGTTTCACAGCCTGTGTGTAAGAGAACTGGTATTCCGATTCTTTCTGTTTGTTATTCCAGAGCTCCATAGGTTATACTGTGCTTTCTCAGAGACTGAGCCCGAATAATGGCACTTCTGCATCCTTGTTTCAATCTGGAACATTAACTCTCGTCACATTTTAAATCACTCTTTATAATTCTGTCTCTCCTTCTCTCTCTCTCCCTCTCTCCCCCCATCCCACCTCTTCACCTCCCTATTCTATCCCTGGCTCTTAAAGCTTTCTTTCCAAGAGTCTCCAGCAGGAGGAACCATCACTCAACCTTACTAGTCTCATCAGTATAGGATGAGGCAAAAGTAGGTTTACAGTTGTGATTATGTCAAACAGTTTATAATATATTGTATTATTACTTATTCATTGTTGTGTTATTTTCCATACAAACAACTGTAAACCTACTTTTGCCCCATCCTGTATATCCCTGCCTCAGTACACTTGTTTTTCTCATATCCACCTAATTTCAGGATTTTTTTTAATAGATCCCCAGTAGGTAACCTGATTTTTTGGTGTTACATAGGAAATATGTGTAGAATAGCGTATTCCAAGAAACATAGACAGGAGCTTCTGGGTCTTACAAACAAAACAGAACTGCCCCTCTGACCACAATGCATGATCACAGATGCTAAGGGTGCTGACTTTCTCCCAAAGGCTCGGAGGGTGGTGAGTCTCTGCACCTTGAGTATCCGTTCTGCTGAGAGAAAGAAGAAGGGATGCGCTTTGGAACTAAGGCAAATTATTTCACCTTATGTCCCGAGTAACCTTGCCAGCCCTCGTGAAGATGGGGCTGTGGAAGCTTCCTTTGACATCTCTGATCTCTCAAGGGAGCATCCAGATTAGTCTCTTACCTCTAAGCCCCTCCTTTCATCCAGCCCAGCAGGTTGCCATTGCGTCAGCAACCTTTCTAGCAGAGGGAATATTGAAAACATTCATAAATGTCTCCTTTAGTGTCTTGATACTTTATTGTAAAAGCTTACCATCCATCAAAAAATGATCAAGCAGAAATTTGGCCGGAGACTCTGTACACTGCCACATAAAAGGAAATGATTGATTTCAATATGCTCTCATCCTAAATGTGCACTATTACCCTACCTTGACACCTCCATTTGTTTCTGTTTATGGGTAAAGCAAGAAGGGGTCATAGGCAAGTCGCCCAATAGGCCGTGACTGGGAACTGTCTCCATAGGATCATCGCCCCACACCTGTGGCTGCAGCCCTCCTCACACCTGTGTGCTTCCCCAGGCGGGAGCTCCTGATCCGTTCCGAACACATATTCTCAGACACAGGCATCCATTCTCGTACTAAACTACTGAGTACTTAGCTTTGACCCCGTGAGCAGGCAATGTCTTAACTTCCGTAGGTTCATTATGTCTCTCAGTAGGTGCCTCCATAATGAGAAACGACCCATTTAATGATTTTCCAATGCACTGCAGTGCAACCCAAAGCCCAAATCTGTCCTCCGCTGATTTCACAACCCAAAAAGTTACATCATGTTAAATGAAAACAAACAAAAACTTTCAATGTTGTTAACGGCATTTTAAAAATTAAAAATATTAAAAAGAATGTGTTTCCTAAATACTTGCTAAGTACTATATGGGGAGGAAATGCAAATGTTATAGTGCAACACATTACTTATCTGAAAAAATTTCCTGTCAGATTTGGATTCAGAAAGATCTCGTGCTAAGTCTGCGCACACCATGGAAAATTCTGTTCTCACCCCGATTTTTACTCTCACTGTTTTTTAAATGGGGGAGGAAGGCTGAGTGCTAGTCTGTTATTCTTGGAATTTAGTGAAGATTAAAGGATAAAATAATCATAGAGCATTCCATCTAGTAAATGCTTAGTAAATCAAGAATATTATATTTTGGGGTGACTTGTGCTGAGGCAATCCCATATGTCTGTACAAAAACTATCAACATAAAAAGAAGGAAAAACAACAACAAAGCATAAATAAAATACAAACTATCCTCAGATGTTTCTATTCTTTCATTAGGTGATTATGATGTCTTGATTTAACTACTAAAATACTTTCTGTAAATGGTTTACCTCATCTAGTTTTTCTTTTGTAAATACGTACAAAGCCTTAAATGATGATTTTTTCCCCAAAAAGCATTTTACCTTTCCTCTGCCAGGGAGATGTACCACGTTTTGTTACTCCAGTTCTGTCAGAGGTTTGCTGATGGAGCTTCACAGGTTCACCCCACACCTGATCTAACTCCAAAGTAGACGTTCACGCCAAGATCTTCCTAAAAACGCCTGCTGTGATTCTCACAAACTTTTCAGCCGTCATCATGTGCAACCTTAGAACTCTCCAATTTTACTCATGGAAAATAAGCCATGCTTTTTAGGCTTCCTGAATCCCGGTCATGGGCTCCATGGGTATCTCTGTTCCTGAGCAGTAGATCTGAGTGAGAGCAAATGGCAGATTTTCTCTCTATTTTCCTAGTTTAGAATCGGGAGATTCTCCTCAGAAGGTCTGCAAAGTCAACCCACTTACCCAAGACCCCCCATTCCCTGGAAACCTGCGTCCCACGGTTCTCATTGCCTCGGAAGACTTCTGCTGCCTCCAAACACACACTTTCTACGTTTTACTTTTTTTTTCACTGATTTTTCTAGTTCTAGGCAGGAGTAAATCATTACCTGCTCTCAACTTTATCTCACCTGGAGGATGATGTCCTGCTCTTCTTCAATCTGTTGTAACTGTATAGATATTTTACTTCCTTCACACTGCGTTCACAGCCATCTCCATTTTAAATAGGACAATTTCAGTACCTGAAGTCCCATGGAAACTGCGTCTGTTGCTTGTTGTTTTTTTATTATCTCTTATTCATGGGTGGAAAGCTGAATCATACAATAAACTATGATGATCTTTGACTACAAACTGATTTTTGCTTATTTTAATCTATAGGAATACCATGTACTGAAATAGGGAATGATTTTCGGCAGAGTTTTGGTTTGTTTCTATGTCAGGAGGTTCAATGAATCAGGAAGCATTCGGCTTGCCCTAATGATCTGGGTCTATTCCTTTGTCCACAGCACGGAAGCTTACACTCTCTCCCAACCGGCACTCTCACCACCTTTAAAGTGGGGGAGGGTCGGGCGCTTATCTTCTCTCCTTCCACCTACGACTCTCAGCTTCAGCTGTTGCCACTGGCCCCAGGGCTGACCTGTCAACTGCAGTGCTGTTGTCAGTGGAAATTCTTCATTGTCTTTTCTTTGGTTTTAGCTCATTTTGTTTTTGTCTTTGTTGTCACACTTTTTGCCTTGGTGGGGACCCTTCTGAGACTTCTCTGGCTTACTTTGGATGTAGCAATGCATTACAACGTATGTTTGATCTCGGTTTTAGTTGTTTTGCAGTAGGATGGTCCTCTGGGGTACATAATCGCTCCATTATACTGGCTAACAATTTTTCACAAAAGTAATGCTTTTTTTAAATAAAACACATGAAGCACAAATAATGGAAATTTTTGATGAATTAAAACTCATTATATAAGGAATTTCTGTGTGTAGTGTCCAATGGAACTATAAAGATAATGAAAATATAAACCACACTCATGGAGAAAAAAATCTGCACCACATAAAACTTTCAGTTGAGAACCACAATTGCCAATTTCTATACATCAATACTACTAAAGCAACAACAAAATTAAAAAGAAAAGTAAGCCAAGAACTACACAAGGATAAGATGGAAAGGGAGACTAAAAGTGTAATCAACCGTTGGAACATTCTTCACTCATTTACTACTCAGGAAAATGCACATTAAAGTGCCTCCTGGGGAAGCACATCACTTCTTGATGTCACAATGTCAGGCTTCACCAAGACATTGAGTTTGACCAATGGAACACGAGCAGAGTGGCCGGGTGTCATTTCCAAATACAACCTTGGAGCACCGGCTTGTTGAACATCTCTCCTTCTTTCTTTCTTCAGATTGCTCTGCTCTGCTCTGCTTTGAGATGGGCAACGCTTTAAGTAAGGGCTCCGCCACTGGCCTGGGTCCTGAACGAAAGGTGACTGACAGCAGAGTCACAGCCAAACAGGGACAGACATGTGGCATGAAAATTAGACAAAATCAAAACGTGTTCCGGTGTCAGCTACTGAGATTGGAATGTTGCTTATTGCTGTAGCATAACCCGCCTTCCCTGACTGGTTTAATACACTGGACAAACATTTAGACAGGCATACAATAAAATATTTGTTAGACTCTTAATAAACATTGACAGGATGTTTCTAGCAAAGACAGTTAATAAAGACAAAAAATAAGTAAATTAATCCATAAAGTAGAAACAACCTACATGCCCACCTACAGAAAAATTAAAAAAATACATTGTGGTATATTCACTCAAGGCAATTTTCTGTGAAAATAAAAAAATAATGCATGCCGGAGCATTGATGAATCTCAAGAACACAATTTTCAACAATAAAACAAGATATAATAGAATACAAAAAATGATCCTATTTACATAAAGTTCAACAACATAAAAAATGTATTCTTTCAGAATGTAAAATTATACGACAAAGGCATAAGGAAAACCAGACGCCTAAAAGAACGAATAGGATAGTGTTTTTAATGAACGCCGCTGTGTGGCCCTAAAATCTCCCTGCCTGGAGTATTGACTATTGATACTAAAGACACCAAAACTCCCTGAGACAAAGAATTAAATGCTATTAGTTTAGGCATGAAGTAAAGAAGATTCTAGTAACAGAGTGGGGAAGTGAACAGAAGAAGGGAAAGAAGTCAGTGAAGTGGGCAACTGGAGCTTCGCCCACTTCACCGGCTTTGGAAACCAGCGTGGAGCCCAGGCCCTGAGTTGTCTCTCTCCCTGCACAGGGGCCAGGGAGCAGGGCCTTGCGCACCATTGCTCTCCGTCATTGGTTCAAGGTCGTTCTCCAAGATGGTCACTCTTTCGTGTTTGTGGCTGGCAAGCAGGCTGCAGAGACCAGATAGAACCATCAGCTAAAGAAATAACTACCCAGCATATGGCAGACAGGCTACTGCCGGCCAGAGGGTTTCTGTGGGGGAAGCACAGAGACGAGCCTAGTTAAGGTAGTAAGTTATAGATATGCAATGTCAGGAATGAAGATAGAGGAATAAATGCAGCTACAGAAGAAACTGTATGACTAGTTTAATCAAATCTATGCAGAGTAAGGAGAACACGAGAGTAAAGAGGTAATTTTCCTGAAAAACATAAATCGAAGATTTATATAAGGAAGACGAAAAAGTAAGCAGACCTATTACCATTGAATAAATTGGAATGTTCTCAAAAAAAGAAGAAACACTTCAAAACTAAAAGACTAAACCCAGTAGTGTAATAAATTAATCTATCAAATTTCTAAAGAAATATAGTTAATGTAATTTAAAGTATAAAAAAAAAGAAATTTAATCAAAGTCTGGCCCTTCCATATAGTGAAACTTTATACAATAAAAAATAGCTTGGTACTTGAGTACAAATTGATGAGCATCTCAATGCCACATATGTGTGTGTGTATGTGTGTGTGTGTATACACACACACAGTGTGTAGCAAAATTAGGTTTACCACCATAAGTACATAAAACACAGTTTTCTCTTGTATAATTATTTATTATTATATTACTTTCCATATAGACAATTGATCTCTCTCTCAAGCAGATATATATCCAAAATCTATATACTTCTATACAAAAAACAGTAGAATTATTAATAAGTGGAGGAAAGATAGAAGAAAATGTAAGACTATACGAGGCTTACATACAAGTCTTAACATTCAGAAATCAGAGAGAAAATGTTTTGATATGTTAAACATAATAATTTTTAAATAATTTTTATTGAAATATTGAATCACAAAAATAAAGTCAAGTGATAACAGGAAATGAGGTATGTACATGAAAAAAGATATACGTACATGAAAAAAATTCCAATTCATTCATTAAAATGCAAAAAAAATTAAAATAACAATAATGATGTACATAGATTTGTACACGATCATTTCAATAACATGTAATTTAGTGATGATGAAAGAAAGTAGGCATTTTCACACATTTATGGCTGATGCATAACTTGGTGCCTCCTTATATTTTGGTAATACCTATCAAAATTTATCAAAACATTTTTCAAAACCCTTTTTTCCAAAAGGTTATCAAAATTCAAAATCCATCTTCTCTTTTCTCCAGAAAGTCCAGTTCTTAAAATTGTTCAGTCACACCCCTATATGCACCACAAGAGACACCGCGCTTGCAGTAACAAAGCGCCGAAAGAACCCCGGCGATTCATGATGGAGGCCCATCAGACACTGGGAAGCGTATCCATGTAACAGACCACCGTGTAGCAGAGTGAGTGACGTCTATGGGTGCTCGCAGGAAGTCTGTCCAGAACACTTTATTATGAAAAAAGCAATGAGTAGATAAACGCATAAATTTCTGATTTAAATGTTCGCGGTTGTCCATGTAGGTGCTTGCTGGACCATCAGCATCAGCTGCCCACTCTCGCGATGCAGTGTCAGGCCAACCGATCGGCGGCGCCGCCGACGCACAGCACGAGGAAGTTCACAGTCGGAAGGGATGCAGGAACATCAGAAGCGGAGGTCATAAACATGCATTAGGTATAAACGCTAACAACTGATGTCCCTGGCTGAGGAAACCAGTAAGCCAACAATGGGAGAAAAAGTTACTCAATTCTTAGTGCGTACTCTTTTACACCACATACATTTTGTATCTTAGATATTTTTTTCTATATCCCTCATGACTTGGGAATGAAAACCACAGAAGTAAAATCTGCTCATCTTAATTCAAACTCTGAATTAATTGACTCATTGCTGGGAGAATAGCCATGGAGGCTGATACAAACAAACAAACAAACAAAAAACAAACAAAATCTCTTACAGAAAGTAGGAAACTGAACAACTGCACTTAGCCAAAATATTTTAGTCAGAATGATATTCTGCTGTGCACATTTCTGCAACGAGCGAGAACAAAAACAGAACAAGGTCGATAAAGAGTCTTTTACCCACCCACTATAAATCCCTCAACTTTGAACGACAGGCTACAAGTGTCAAGTTGCAGTGGACACAGGGTTTGACTAAAGCCAGGACTTCTGCCCCTGCCTGAATGCATAGGGTCTTGGAGAAAAAGGACATCACACATTTTGGAGTTCACTTTGGAGGCCGGACACTGCGTACTCATAATAGTACACACAATCATAAAAGTCACTAAAATAAAATGTCAGTCACTACAATCATTGTTCTCAGTTGAAAAGTTAAAACCCTTTTAAAAATAGCTTTGGTTAATTAACACAACATCACTCAGTTTCCTTCAAAATGGTCTTGCAGTGTGGCTTTGTGGACGTCTGTGCTCCTGAGTGATTTCTGCACAGCAGCCCATCCTGCAGACAGCAGGGATCACCCCGATGCAGTCAGAGGACACGTCCTTCCAACTCATCTTACCCCCTACTCTGCACAATTAATTACAGCTAATAACCGCAGTTAATTTCTCTGTCCCGCAGAGATAATGTTTGAGAACAAAGTCTGGTACGACTTTTACTTTTTTTCTTTTTAGTTTCATGCTGTTCTGATTGTTTTTAAAAAACTTTTTAAAGCAATAGGGGCTGCAATACTCCCATAATCTTCTTTAGCATCAAATATGTTCCCTATTTTAGAGAATTGGCCGTACTCACTCACCCCTCTGTGTGTGTTTGCTGAGTTTGAGGGTGTCACCTTCATTCATGAAGCCCTTGCTTCTCTCACAATTTCCCAGGAAGCTTGCTCCCTTCAGTGGCTCCTGTTCACCTTCTGACTGATCTCCTTGGGGACTTGAATTTCCATACAGAAAAGTATCCCTTTTGCATATGAAATAGGGTTCATTTGTCTTTGAGCCTTGAATATTCTTACCCGAAGTCTATGTATTTTATTTGACTGTTTCTCATGCCTTCTCTCAAGTCAGGATTCTCAGAACTCAATTTCGTTTGCTTTATTTCATGTCCACAGAGATGTGGAGATAGATGGGATGGCACAGGAGACATAGCTGCCTTCCTACCTCCTCCCCTTCCAGCCACATGGACTAGATTCCCAAGCATCCTGGTGTCTGGAACCTGGAAAAATTGCTCCATAAGCCTCTGAGTGCATAAGTGTTAATGGAAGAAATGGTTACTTCTCATCAGATTGCTGTGAAGAGGAGATGAGGTGACTACACTTAAAAAAAGAAAAAGGAAAAAAAGAAAAAAAATGGACATTTGCCTCATGGTACGTGTTCAATGAATAGTCAATCTTTTTGCTATTATTTTAAACATTATTAATGCAGGATGCAGTACGAGCTAGGTGGCAGAGCATTCGCGTGGCGCATGGAGAATGGTAAAGCAGAGTGGTGAGAAGTGACGCAGGACTGGGGGCGGCTGATCAAGACACATGGTGGTCCATGTTCCTCACCTGGCACTTGCAAATTTAGAGCTGACCTGACTTTAGACGTGAAACTTGACAGTGATTTTTCTGTGCCATGATAAAGATAAAGTGTGTGATTTCAACAACAAGGAATGTTTAGAAACTGGAGCTGCCTGTGGAGACGGCACAACAATTGTTTTGTAAAGACCACTGTCCTGCTTCCCACCCAGGCTCACCTCTTCCATCCTGCACTGCCCCCCAGTGGATGAGAAAGGCACTGCATGGACCATGTGCACTGTTGGGCAGATACGCTCTGCTCTGATTTTAGGGCAGAAACCTGTCTGGACCACAGCCGCCTTTACTGTGTGTTTCTCCCACCACGTTGTAGGTAGACATCCTAGAAGGCAGCATCTTGGGCAGCCAAACCCACTAGGGCATTTTTCTCTCTCTTATTTTTGTCCATCCTATTAATTTTCTTATTAGAGTTTAGTTGTGTTATTAATTTCTCCATTAGAAACATATTTTTGGACAGGTTATTTAGTTATTTTAAAGTCTATGTGCAATGCCATAAATACATAGACTGACAATGGCTTTTTTGTATTGTCCTTCTCCCGGCCCCCCAATTAGTTTGGGCTATTTTATCCCTGGTCATACCTGGTACTTTTATTGAATATTTCATATTGATATTGGAGATGAAACAATATTAGAGACAACAGATGGTGTCCTTCGTCACAAATGACTCAACATTCTCAATAGAGAGCAAGGCCTACAGGGCAGAGCCCTGGGGCCCAATCACAGACTGAGTTGCTGCAGGGATGAATTTCAGTGTTGGGGTGAGCTGGTCAATTTGGGGTGCCTTAACTGAAATCCCGGCATTTGTAATAGCAACCTACCCAGCACAGTGAGACCACAGAGGCTTCTGATGGGTTTCTATAGCCCTTGGCTGTTGATTTCTGCCAAGGTGACTTCTTAGTCTCTCACCCAATGCTGTTCAGGAACTAGCAAATATTGTAAGGATTAAACCATGCAGAACATGGGTTCATGGGTCCTCTCCTCTCCTCTCCTCGCTTCGCTTTGATCTTGGCTCCTTACTCCTTGGTTGTCTTAAGAGCCAAGAAGTTCAGATGTTGCTTCTCCAGCCTTGCAGCTGCCATGCCCACAGCTAAGTGTCGAAGGAGGCCGTGGAGCAGACATGACCACCAGTGGACCTGAGCACTGGACCCAGGCTATCAGAGGCTCCTGACCCATCTCCTGCCCTTGGAACATAGGCTCTGCCCGCTGTGCCCAGGGCCGAAATCATTTTAGGACTGTATAAAAATAACTACTCCTTAACTGTTAAGGCATTGAAATTACATTCGGCCCTTTGAAGGCAACCGCCAGGCTGATGTGAAAATGAGTTTGACACCCCTGCTGTACTGAAATGTTTAAGATTCTGGTAGCAGGTCTCGCTGCCACTGGAAACAAGTTGTTGTAATTGTTCCCTGGCTGCCACCCACCCTCCAGGTGTGGTTTGCCTCTTCCTTCATTCTCGCCTTGCCTTCTGTGTACAGGGGTTGGATTTGAATTGCACCCTGGAAATTCCCAAGTTTGTGAACCAACACTCAGAACCTTTAGTTTCTGGTCAATCTCTTGTCCTATAGCGTAAGGAACAGCAAGTATCTCCAGAGGAAATGGTGCAGAGAATGAGAGGCCCACCCCGGTCTGCTTCCCTTCACTCCCAGGTCTTTGACACTCAAGTCCTATCCACTCTGTGGCTCTCGTTTGTGTCCCCCTCCTTTTAAATCCAATGGTTAGAGTCGCCCGTGGGGTGAAGGGTTGTCTAATAAAATGTACTCATTTACTGAAAAATGGGTCTTTTCAACCTCCTTTCTTTCATGTTTCTCTCTCTCTCTCTCTCTCTCTCTCTCTCTCTCTCGGAGTTGTGGGGAAATAGAATCAGATTGGGACTGGCGACCCCTCCTTATCTCTCCCACCGTCTTCCGGTGCTTATCTCTCTTCCACTACATCTCAGTTTAGTGGCCTCAAGCTTTCCCTGAGGCATGTGAGTGACCCTCACTAATATGTACGAAGACAAACTTGATCTCTCCACCTAAGCCATCCATCCACTCCAAATCGGTCTGATTCCAAAACTCTGCTTTGAAGTATCTTGCAATGGAATGATAGGGAAAATTTATTCTTTAAACTTAAATCTGTAATTGTTTCTTAATACCAATTCTCTCAGAAAAACAAGAAGCTAAGACTTATTGTCAACTAGGCTATGACCATTGCTGGGTTCTTAGCTACAATACTCTCAAAATGTCCCCAAAACTTCAGCCACCATTTTTTTAATGAAGTGTATTTCCTTTTTCCAATATGCCAAAATTGTATATACAGGGTCCAGCACAAGTAAGGCCTGCTTCAGTGGTTGGTATGGTAACAATATGGATGTAATAATTTAATTTTAATTTGCACATTTCACCTAAAATGTCATAGGAGGTGCTTGAGTGTGATATTGTTATGTTACAGAATTACATGATTATGATCTTGTAACAAATTACTTTGTAATTAAGAGGGGGAGTTATCCGTGCGGGACCTGGTATATTTACATTCTCTCGGGAGGTTTTTGGGATAATCCAAGTTGCTGTCCCATTTTAGATACAAAGGAAATAAGTCTCAGGGGACAGGATCTGCCCAAAGTCACCTGGGACTGACTCTAGTCTTGTGTGGTGTCAGTCATAACCGTATTTACCCACATTTCTGGGGAGGACGAATACTCTGTGAGACGTGAAGAGGCTTTCTGTTCAATTAACGTTTCCACACCCAGATAATTTTGCAAAGTCATGCAACCACACATTCCTGTTCCGCGCGACACCCATCCATACACTCACAGTGCCGAGAAACCATGTAGAAAATACCACCTTAAACGCCCACCATTTCTCAGACCTGCTCGGACAAAAGCCCTGCTCTCAGGACCTGTCTATTAACATCCCATGGTGCAAAAGAAATACTTCCAAAAATGTAAACTAAATTGTACGATTTTATATAGTTTGCATACAGAGTATAGCCCCTCAGTCAGTGGCTCAACATAGAGCAGGAAGGACAGACAAGGCTGGTATACTAGCAAGAGATACTTAACTTTTGAGAATCTCTGATAAGCAAGCTGAAGTTCAGAGCCAAGCTCTTGCCACCTTAGGGCACAAGGAGGCTCACGGAGATCTCTAGCCCAAGTCTGGGGGTAGTGCCCAGACAAACGCAGAGAGGAAAGCGGTTCTCAGAGGCTTTGGGGTGCAGAGTTTTGAGGGTCCTACTTGCTTGTCTCCTGCTGAGGCTGTGCTATCCTCAGCAGCCCAGGAAGTGGCTAGGCTGAGACCGCCTCTGGGACTGACGGCAGGGAGTCAGGTTTAACCCCCCACGTCTCATCCTGGTCTTTAAATTCTTTGTCTGTAAAGCAGGTAACCTTACGACTGCGGTGCATTTGAAATTCTTTGACCCTCATCTCACTGAAAAGCAGTTTCCATATCTTCTCTCCTTCAATTTGGAGTGACCTCGGTGTCTCACTTATGCTGCTTGACTTCTCAGGCCAGCTCAGAGAAGGACAGAAGTGTCCTTTTGGTCAGACACAGGGAACTGGCCCCCTGTGTAAGAAGTCTGAGCACCCTGAAGCCAGCATTCTGGAGGGGCAGCATGTGGGTGCTCCGCTGACACCTGCAACAGCCCGACAGCCCGCACCCACTGCCAACCACGCAGGTGAGCCCTCAGGGGACTGCAGCCGAGGCCAACAATGGACCACAGTCATAGGAGGGACCTCAACCAAGATCCTTCCCTACATTATTCCTTCCTTAATTATGAAATCCCAGAACTCTACATCAAATATAATGGTTCTAAGCATCTAAGTTTTTAGTATAATTTTTGTATAGCAATAGTAACTGAAACACCTACCTCTCTGGATTGTTTTAAGAATTAAGTGAGCCCTGACTGGTGTGGCTCAGATGGTTGGGCATTATCCTGCAAAACAAAAGGTTGCCAGTTCCATTTCCAGTCAGGGCACATGTCTGGGTTGTGGGTTCAGTCTCTGGTCGGGGCTCATGCAAGAGGCAACCAATCAACAGTTCTCTCTTTCATTAATGTTTCTCTTCTTCTCTTTCTCCCTCAGTTCCTCTCTCTCTAAAAATAAATAAATGAAATATTTTTAAAAGATTAAATGAAATGGATGACTTTGCTCTTTGCTTCTTGTGTTTTTCAGTTTCCTATTATGTGCACTTGTTAACTTTTAAAAAATAAATATTACTTAAAAAAAAAGATTAAATGAAATAATAGATATAGAATAACTGGTGCAGTGGTCATTGCTCAAAGCAGGATATATTATCACTACCTCCACATTTAGCTGTTTTCACCTTACCAACCAACAAGCCAGTACTCAGGAGAAAGGGTTGTGTTACTATCAAGGTAGATGAGAATTAATCTAAGGTCCCAAGAGGTCTTCTGGGAAAGTTAATTATACTAAAATGAGGGTACTTAATTCCTTGTGTGTATTTATTCTATCATTTATTGAAATTATAGCAGACGACCTACACATATAAAACAGTAAAATGAGGTGGACTAGTTTGTAGATCAGGATTTCTCAGCCTTGGTGCTATGGACATCTCAAGCTGGGTAACTTTCTGTCCTGGCGGGTGGTGGCATCTGGTGTTCTGCAGGATGCTTAGCAGCATCCTTGGCCTCTGTCTACTAGATGCCAGTAGCAGAGTCGCCCACAGCTGTGCAACCAAATGTCCTTGGAGGAGCACAGTTAGCCTTGATTGAACCACCAGCATAGCCAGGTATGCTTCAGGCAGTTGTCATAAATGAAGGTTTATATGAATTTTCTAAGATGAAATGGGCAATATTTGCAGGGACAGAAGATAAAGCCAATCTATAGCTTCAACGATGGCATCTCTCCCTATGTGGGAGACTACCTGCAGTAGAATTAAAACATTGCAAGGGTTTGTTTCCTGCCACGCCCTTTCCCAAGGAGGCTGGGGTTTTCCTGGGATAGGGAAATGAAGAGTAGAACCGTGTAGATCATAGGCTTCAGTAGACGTAGAATCAGTGTGAGGGAGCAACTGCTGACAAAGGCTAAGTCTAGCTACTCGGGCAGGGCTGAGCTCACAGTCTGGATGCTGCTCATTTTTCCTTGGAAAGTTGTGTATCAATTAGAACCATCATATAGGAGAAGACATACTTATTCAGGAAAATATATTTGCAGAGAAAAAGTCACCTATCAAAAATATTTCTAATGACATTGTATTCTTTAAAACAAATATATATGCATAGAAAACAAGGACTTCACAGAAATATACACTAGTGTAGGTTGGCGATTTTTGAATGTGAGTTTCTTTTGAATGTTATTTATGGGAGTCCTTTGTGTTTTTTCCAATTATTCTACAGCTAGTCATTTTCTTTTGATTGCAATATCTTTTAGGTGATAAAAATTAGCAAGGATTGCGTTGTATGCTGTATCTATGTTTGGGACAATAAAAGATATGTGCTTTCCTGATGCTCAGGAAGTTTTTAAAGATAAGAAGACATAAGACCATCCACCCGTGAGCCTTGGGTTTCTACCTTTTGGGTGGGTTCTCTGCCCTCTTACTTGTGTAGAGTTGCCGTATGGGAACTGACTCCAAACTGATGATCGAAGTAATCAGAAAGTGCCTAAATGTTTCTTTTTTTAATGTATAGATGAGTTTCCTTCTTTCTCTTTTTTAGATTAACTATAATCCATGAGTAAAAAATAAAAAAGAGTTCAGCGTCTCCCAATACGACCAGGCATTAATATTTATTGAATGACTTTGGAGTTTTTGAATCAACTCTACCATGTTTTAGAAATGGTCTGTCTTCTTTAATCCTTACCCTCTTGTTGGTGGCCTCTCAGTATCCCTATTTTGCAAATTTAGGGAACAGGTTGAAACAGGTTATATAGCTCGCTTTGGTTATACCGCTGGTGAGCACCAGGGTCAGGATCTGGACCCGAAGCCCACTGCGACCCTATCAGGCTGCCTCCTGAGTGAAACACTGTGTCTTGAATGCATCTATGCATTTGCAAGTGCTTCAAGGAAGAAGAAAAAAAGGTCTTTATTGTCTATGATGTCCTTAAGTCCCAATGACATGCTTCCAATTCCATTTCTTTCTCTCTAGCCCCTTAAAGAGCCAATTAAAGTGAGCCTCACATCAGTGGGACTTTGGTTTTAGAATTTCAGCACAGCCTGCTCATTTGATCTGCAAACTCCATCACCGAAGAGTGAAAGTCATCAAATTTCATTTCTTATAACATTCGTTTAGAAAGATGTTTTCCCCTCTTACCAGTTAAATTGTCTTTTACTTTGTAAACTGTTTCTATTTTTCAACAATTGCATTACAATGTGTGCAATTTTAACCGCCCTGCTGCTCAATCCTTTAGAAACCCAAATAAAGAAATAGTTATATAAGCAGGAAACATCAGAAAGTGAATAAAAGGCAGATATTGCTTCAGATGGCTCTCCATTTGCTGAGGACAAAAAAGCAATTTAACATTTTATTTTTTATATTTATTATTGCATTATTCTTTTGTTTACCTTGTAGCAAGTGGAATCCTGATTAGCAGCTGTCACCTCCCACATTTTAATTACGTATTCCATATCTCGACTCCTACTTGACAATCTCTTTGCTTGCCTGGATCTACCTTCTCTGCAACGCCCAAGTTCATATGACGTGATTTTTGTAATTAAGTGAGTGGCAAGTTAGCTTTCTCCATCCCTAAATTGAACACTTCGTAGTTTTAAAGCACTTCCCATAAACTTCCCTGAGTCTGAATCCCCATCAATGCCCCATCTTCCCCTGATGACTCAATTATCTCCTCTGGGGAGAATCTGTTCATTACCAAGAATTACCTTCTTCCGCAGAGAGGTGGCTAGAAACAATGGCTTTAAACCCTCTGACGCTCGCTCTGTTTTCAATGCATAGTTTATAGTGGTGACAATCTGTTTTCTGCCTTTCCTGGTTCTCTCTTTTGAAAACCATAGAAAATATATACTCACTCCATTTCATTTCTTTCCACACTGAACAAGGAAAGTCCCTATGGTTCCTTCTGCCCCCTGGGGTCACCTCCATTCACAGTAGGAAGGAAGTGACTTTCACCCTATTATTTTAATGTTTTCTTTTTCTTATTCAAATATTTCGTATTCATTAAACTCCATGGATGCTCTCAAGAAAAATCAGAGTGCATTTTTTTCTGTAGCATTCTCTTACCCTGATATGAAATTGTATAATTACAATCGTGCGAAACTGAGAAAATGTGGAAAAGAACAAATACGATCAGCCTTGAACTCCACCATGATGAGATGACGCCTGGAATGTGCAACGTGCAAATAGAGGGAAATGATGCAGACAGTACGGAGATCAGCAGTTGCCAGAGGTTGGGGGTGAGGGATGAGTAGGTGGAGCACAGGAGGTTTTCAGTGCAGGGAACCCTAATGTGAACTGTGGACTTTGGGTGAGCATGGTGCGTTGATGTGGTATGGCACCTGCACCGCCCTGGTGGGGGATGTTGGTAATGGGTAAGGCGTGAATGTGTGGGGGCTGAGGGTAATCCCCTCAATTTTGCTGCAAACATTAAAAAAGATTTTTTTAAAAAATAATTACTTCATTGTTGTTCAATTACAGTTGTCTGCATCCTCTCCCTTCCCCTCGCTCCCCGCCCTCCAACCCTACTTCCCTCCCCTGCCTCCCTCCTCCGCCTTGGTTCTGTCCATGTGTCCTCCATAGTGGTTCCTGAAAACCTTTCTCTCCATAGTCTCCTCCCCCCTCCCCCCTGGCTATTGTTAGATTGTTCTTAATTTCAATGTCTCTGGTTATGTTTTGCTTGCTTTTTGCTTTTGTTGATTATGTTCCAGTTAAAGGTAAGATCATATAGTATTTGTCCCTCACCGCCTGGCTTACTTCACTTAGCATAATACTCTCCAGTTCCATCCATGCTGTTGCAAAGGGTATAAGCTCCTTCTTCCTTTCTGCTGCGTAGAATTCCATTGTGTAAATGTATCATAGTTTCTTGATCCACTCATGTGTAGATGGGCACTTAGGTTGTTTCCAGCACTTGGCTATTGTGAATTGTGCTGCTATGAACATCGGAGTGCATAGGTTCTTTTAAAATAGCTTTTAAAAAATAATGTCTTAATAACAGCTGAGGAGTATTCCACTTTGTATATTATCACATCTCCTTTATGCAATCATCTATTGAGGGACACTTCCGTTGTTTCCAAGCCATGGTCACAGTGAACGATGCTGTAATGAACAGAAAGCTGCATATATCTTTATGAATAAATGTTTTCAGAATTTTGAAGTAGATACCCAAAAGAGGGGTCACCGGGTCATACGGTTGCTCTAGTCTTAATTTTTTGACGAACATGTATACTGTTTTCTATGTCACCCCAATAAATTTAATGGAAAAAATTAAAAAACAAATGATAGAACACATATGCAGCCCTGTTAAAAAACATTAAATAGAATACAATAGTGTTCAAGAAGAATATAGAAGAACGCCTATGAACACAATAAATATGAAGTCATGTGTATGTTATGCACAAATGGTGTATATTACCTGTTTTACCCATTTTATCACAAACTTTTAAAATCTGATAGATTATATTGTCAATGCTCTTTCTTTAATGTAATCTAAAGAGAGGTGGGTTGGCTCAGAGATCCCTCTGATTGGGGTTGCGGGTCAATCTGCTTGAAAAGAGCAGAATTGTGGTGACAGGTGTCCAATATTCAAGGAGCCCCCACCAGATGCTAAAGACCTGGTGAGTGCAGGGCATCAGCAAAGGGCTTTATGATGCGCTCCTGCTCCAAAGCAGCCCCCGGTCCAACTGCAGAGAGGCGATAAGGTAGCGGTCAGGATGCGAAGAAACGGTCTTACAATTAGTATACCTACAAACTTCCTTAGAGACAAAAAGAGCTTGTTTAAACCTTCTTTTTTCTCATGCAAGTAGTGTTAGCTTATGTCTATGTTGCTATAGAAGGTTAAAAATTATATGTTGAGATTACCGTATCCTATCATACCACTGAAATAAAAGCGTTTGTCAGAATAAACACCTTGGTTCTCTACAGTGAGCCTTGGATTCAGAGTCCCATTTTTTGCCCCTCCAAACCCTATTTGATGATAAACACTTTTTTAAAAATTGAATGTATTTGGGGGGAGGGTAATCATTGTTACATCTTTCTGCTCAGCAGGGTGGGTCCTCATTGTTGACAGAATGTCGATGTCTTAGGCAAGCATTCAATTTCCTCCAAAATCCAGTCCCATTCTTACTTTTTCAGGCATATTTTCTCATCCTGGCTCTCTTGTGCCCTGTTAAACAGAGCGTTTGTTGTATTCTGCTTATGTTCAAGTCTTTCTCTCTTGTCTTTCTAATCTGTTCCCTCTCTCTGGGGTATATCACCCTCCATTCCATATCCATGGAGCTGCCACCCTTCGCGTGACCCACCCCGGTGTCCTGGCGTCTCAGCTGGGAGAAGCCTCAGGGCTGGTGGGAGGAAGGACAGGGCCTCCCACACAGATGGTGAGATTCTTGAGAAAAGAGCCTGAGGCACTGCTGCCTCCTCCTCAGTGCCACACTTACAGTTGGGACCCTTATGATGTGCTGAATGATTGAATGAATGAATGAATTTCCCAACAGCACATCTTTAAACACATCGGGCATTATATTGATTTTATTGGGCTTTCAAATATAAAATTACCTAAGCAATGAAACAAGCTAAATATGAATTAAAACTGAAAATGGAAAGTCTAATATAAAGCTGTAAGAATAGCAAAAGAGGCCACAAAGTAATTCCTTTATATTTTTTAATAATGAGAAATGAGAGAGGTACTGGATGACGACAAAGATTCAATAATATAAGATGTGGGAGAGAAAAGAAAGAGCTGCTCAACTCCAGGATAATTATCCGCAAGTGGAAAGGCAGAGACAGTGTAGTTCTAGTGCTTTTAGAGCTCAGGTTCTGAGACGGTCCAATAATAGCACTAGAGAAGGATTAGGGTTTAGTGACAAGGAGGCCACGTTCACACCCAGCTCTCTAACATAATATTTGCACCTTGTGAAATTCACCTGACCTGTCTGTGTTGATTTCCACTCATCTAATGTAGCAGTGGTTTCGAGCATTCGTGGAGAAGATAAATAAAGATAATACTGGTGAATATTCCTAGTTAAATTATAAAACCCCAATGCAAGCACAACTAATTATTTTTTAAAGATTTTATTTATCTATGTTTAGAGAGAGGTGCAGGGAGGGAGAAAGAGAGGGAGAGAAACATCGATGTGAGCGAGAAACACTCATTGGTTGCCTCTCACACGTGCCCTGACCACGTGCTCTGACTGGGAATCACACCAGGGACGTTTTGCTTTGTGGGACGACACCCGGCCCACTGAGCCACACCGGTCAGGGCATGAGTAATTATTATTGAAGCAAGAGCTACATTTAAATAATTTATGGTTTGGAAATATTTTTAACAGAATGCAAAGTAGATCTGGAAAGCTAATAACGCATGGTATGATGACTGCAGATACCCATGCTGCGCCCTGCACTGTGAATTCGCTAGGAGAGTGAGGCACCAGGTGTTCTCAGCACCCACACACAGGTGGCAACTGCGTGAGAAAAGAGATGCTAATTAGCTCGACTGTAGTAATCATTTTACCACATATATATTCCAAAATATCATGTATAAATGAATAGGTACACATTTTATTTAAAAAAAAAAAAACAAGTGGACTGTAGTAGCTAGAGCTTGGTGTATAGAGAGGTAAAAACAACAGCAATAACTAAAGATTTTGTTAGTAATAGTCATAACAACAGCACAAATAGTAGCTACGAGCATAGGCCACTTCCTACATGACAGATCTTTTCCTAAGAGCTGTATGTGTCTTCACTTTTAGGCTGCTTTTTCAGATGGGTGTTTTTTCATTTTTCAGTTTCAATTTTAATGAAACAATGATCTCATTTCACTTTGATTAAATCACAACAGCGTGATGAATTCTGACAGCGAATTAAGGGGCCAAACACACGGTGACAGAAGATGGTTTGATTTGGGGTGGTGGGCGCACAATGCCGTGTGTGGGTTATGTATCATGGAGGTGTGCACTTGAAACCTGTATAACCTTATTAACCAATGATACCCCCCAAAATTTAATTGATTAAAAACAAAAAAAATATTTAAAAAATTAGATTAGTGTTTTTATACATGTGTACACACACACACACACACGTATATTTCAAAATCTTTAAGAGGATTTTATTTTTTTAATCCAACATAATTTCTAATTTGCAGAGATTTTGCAGACCTTTACAAAATATATGACTAAGGGAAATAAAAAGCCTGGAACATCTCACAGACATTAAGATGCTGACTTTCTGTTAAATACATACAATTTAATGGAAACTATATGATTAATAGGTCTTTTTTTGATAGTGATTGGAAGTTGTCAGATGCTTGTTGGACTGAGTTTTCCAATATTAATTTAAACTGATAATACAATTATCATTGTTGCAAAAATTTGCATGGACAAACTGGAGAACTAAAATTATATATTTTGTTACAACCAGAAAGAATATATCAAACTATCCTGAGACATCCCTGAATCCCCCTCTTTCATTCAGTTGCAGGAGCCACGTCCTCCTTTCTGACCTGAGACACCAGTCTGTGGGTGGCGGTGATTTTATGTGCTGGTTTTGATTACTGGTGTTTCCACTGAACAGCTCTGCCATCACAGGGATGGCTCTGCCTCCGCCGACGGTCGCAGCTCTCTGTGCGAGGATTGTCCACCTTGCCTTTTGCTCTCCATCCCAGCGACCACCCTTCTTAGGCTGCATTTCTCTCTTTCAGACCCTCCTATGAATACCACAGCCTCTCACCTGTTCGAAAGATAAGAGCGACCCGTCCACTGTTGAACAATTGCTAAGTTGTAGCAGCAACGAGAGAATGCAGGGGAAATCGCACAGAGCAAAGGCTTCGAAGCAGGGACCAGAGTATCCAATCGGCGGTTGCCTCATTGACTTTGAAAGAGTGATGCCAGCCTTTTCCATTTCAATTCCTTTATCTGCAATACAGACATAGATGAGAGCAGTCATGCCTCCAACAGGTTGTTGTGCAGCCTGGAGAAGTATCATGTGGAAGTATCTTTGCAAAGTATCTTTGCAAACTATAACATTACATATGAATATTATGTATTACATTATTATTACATGAATATTATTCATTACATCATAAAATGCTTTGTGTATGTCTAAGTTTGGGCGTAAAAATGTTTGAATCATTATATGGGAAATACTGGGGAATTTCTGTGGGTGGTGATAATGAACAGGGATGAACAGCAACTGGGGACAGCAAAGGAAGTGTCACTGTGACCACAGGACACGGGCAAGGATTCACAGCTGCTTGCCTTCCGGGAGCATCTAAGATACTCCAGATAAACAAGCCAGTCTTCAGTCCTAACTGCTTACCGACAGATCGCTGCTTTCTCTTAGTCGTGGCTTCTGCACGATTTCCCAACGCCTGATTTACAGCTGGTTATTAACACTTGTGAAAAGTGGCCGCATGGTGCGCCCCGGCAGCGGTGCTGGACAGCGGGCCTCGGGTCTGGGACCAGAAGCCTCGGGTTGCAGCTCCGGCTCTGACGTCTCTGACACCAGCCTGTGTGTGAATGGCCAAGTGACTCAATCTTCCCCAACCTTATTTTCCTCATTTGCAAAAAGAAAGATAGAGCACCACAAAGGATGGACATAGTGAGTAAGTGTGAAACTTAAGTAAAATTGCAAAATGATTGCCTGATAACAGACATTCAAGCAAGAACGAGTCCCTTCCATAATGGCGTCATCTCTCGAAAGCCTGCGGAGCACTGCATTCGGTACTGTCTTCGATGCAGCGAAAGGAGCACATTTATACTGCTTGGTGGAGATTTACCACAGTTGCTTTGGAAATATTTCTCATCGTCTCTGGCACTAGCTGGTTGGTGGAAGCTATCTTCACTCTAATCAGGCCAGTGGTTGAGACCGAATGCCAGGATGCATATGGCTTATGAGCCCTGACACATCTTATTTAAGAGTTAAGGCAGAATAATGGCTAGACTTTGGGAAATAGACTCAAAGCAAAACCTACTTTTTCACTAAAATCAAAGTGAGGGTTAGAGCACCCTAGTATTTACATTTACTCAGGGCTTGATTTCAAATCGCAGAGATTCTGTTCCACAATTCTGTGTAGGGCCTGTGAGTCCTACGGTCAGCAAACTTTCTGAATGAGGCTGATGCTGGTCATCCAGGGTCCAGGGGCCCTCCATTTGAAGAACATATTCTTCATGGCATTTATTCATGGAAATTATAGTGGGACCTTCATGGCAGCAAAGCAGTAAATTAAGTCTGCTCACATAGCATTAATTTTGACTACATAGGATGGTGGAATCAAAATATATGGAAATGGTACAAGCTGCTGAGACATCTGGGATTGCTCATTTCAACATCTTTTGTTCTTTTTTAGATGCTGAGAGAATAGAAACAAAGTTTTATGATGAAACAGCTTTTAACCCTGACATTTTATCCCAGCTGGTGAAATAAGGACTACAATACTTTTTAAAATTCTTATACATTATCAACATGCCCTCCAAACTATATACCAACATGAATGTAAAACGGATTAACAATCTACTGCAAAAAGCAAAATAAAATAAAAGAATTTTAAAGTGTAAAACACAATTTTTACCACAGAAGAAAATATTAATAGATTTTACCATATTAAATTTTCCCAATGGGATATAAAACTGGAAGTAACAAATGAATAAATACAAAAAACAAACAAAATCTCGTAGACATGGGCACTAGTATGGTAGTTAACAGAGGGAAGAGAATTGGGGTGCAGTAAAGGGAAAAGGGGATCAAAGCCCAGCCATCATTAATATAACAAGAAGAGTTTGCATGACATTGATGTATCCTGGCCGCCAAGGAGAGTGGCCTGGGATGCACATGTGTGAACAAGGACGACTTCACTGTACTAGTCAGTGGGGGCGGTAGACGCCATTGAGTGAGCATGTGTGCTGTGTGGCCGTCACATTCAAAATGACTGAGTGAGTACAACAATGAATCTGCATCATATTTTTGCATGAAGCTTGAACATTTCTCAGCAGAAACTATTCAGATGATTCAGAAGGCTGCAACTATGGGCAACTGGTGACTGGCAGCTTCATCACCACAACACGCCCTCTCATACATCACATCTTGTGCAGTTTTTTGGTGAAACTTCAAATCACTCAGGTGACTCAAGCCCCTAAGGCCCAGATTTGGCACCCTGTGACTTCTGACTTTTCCCAAAACTAAAATGACTTCTCAAATGGAAGAGATTTCAGACCATTAATGGGAACCAGGAAAATATGATGGAGCAGATGATGCCAATTGGGAGACTTGTGTGAGGTCCCAAGGTGCCTACTTTGAAGGCAAATGAGACATCATTGTCCTATTTACATTTCTTGTATCTTGTTTCTTCTTCAATAAACATGTTTATTTTTCATATTACCTGACTGGATACTTTCTGGACAGACCTCGTATATGGTGACATAAGATTTGACTTCGGGTGGTAAGCACACAATGAAAAATACAGATGATGTATAATAGAATTATATACTTGAAACCTATATAATCTTATTAACCAATGTCACCTCAATTAAATTAATTAAAAAATAATGCTAACAAGTCAAATTGTAAAATTTTGATGTAAGTAGATGATGAGATGTTGAGTAAAAATAAACACTCTACCATCAAAACCTAAATAAACTTAATGCAAAAAGTTCATAAATATGTGAAACGACAAAACAGAAACTTGAAAAATATTTGCAGTCTAGTTGAAATATTATGTGCAAATATATCTAAGTTATAAATAACTTATATGAGTTCATAGAAATTAGTGTGTACTGTGAAAGAAAAAATGGAGGCAATATAAGTGTAGAAATTTTAAGAGAAATGCAAGTGTTAATAAGCATGTCTATCTCATTGATAAAAACACATGATCTTCTGAAAGGTGCTACAGAACAAGATAAAAGCCACATCGTAATCTTCGTTTTCCTCTTTTGTGCTACATGTAGCACAATCTGGAAGTAGCTTAGGAGCAAGGAAGCCTTCAGGAGTTGATGTCATCTGAAGTGAGTCCTGAGGATCGATAGAAGTCAGTGAGAGGAAGACAGACCATCCGGGAGGGAGCAAAATGCACTGCAGATGGCAGGTCCCTGAAGGAGCCCACACATGCGTGCAGTTGAGAGTCGCTGGAGTGTGACCTGTGGAGAAGAAAGGCTTGAGGATGAAGCTAGAGGTCAGCTGGGTCGATAGAATCCTGAATGGCATACTAAGGATTTGAACTTATCATGTAAGTGGGAAGACAGCGAAACAAAAACAGAATCAAAAAGAAAAACACAACGGGACAAAACAAAAGCTAGGGACTGGAGAGACCAGGCCATCTATGAATATTTCTTTCTTTACTTCTCTTTTCCTGCATCCATTTGGGCCATAAAAATGCACTCAGCACTGACCACGTGCCTTATAACTTTCATAATCTATGAGTGAAACGGTGCCGTTCTTCTGCTCTATGTCCTTCTATGTCTGTCTGTCTGTTTGTTTGTTTCACATCTCTCAATAAAAGTCACCATTTTTAGAATAGCTTCCAGAACACTGCTCAAAGTTACATGGAAAGGGAATCAGATAAAATCAAATTTGGGGTAAATGAAAGGTAAGATGTTGTTGATCTCACTTATGTTTTGCGTTAGTCCTGGAAGTTGAATCACAACTATGAAATGAAAGGTATCATCCCATCCACAAAGCCCCAATTAAAATAAACAGCCCCGTCCCCTCTCCCTCCAAACTTCTGGCCTGTGGCTATTTTTCAACAAGGAAGAATTTAGTGATCAACTCAAAGCTTTTAAGGAATGGGAACCCTTGCTTATGAAGGCAGAGGCCTCCTCAGTCTGCCCTGGTGTTCCAGTCCCTGCATGAAGAGCGGCACAACTACCTCTTGGGATACCCACACCTTCTAGGAAAAGTGTTGCATGTGAAGCTGAAATTGCTGAGCACTAAGAAATGTCATCTCTGCCCCTGGTAAGGGGCACTGTGGGGCAAGCTAAGCAGTGTGTGGAGTGAATTCCCATGGAGGACCAACTGAGAGAGACCAGAGTCCCTAGAGAGCTAAGTTTGTGAGAATACAGTAGCGACATTCTGTGGCAGCCAGAAGCAATCCAGTCATAAAATGGGAGGTGGGGTATGTTCAATATCAAGTGTGTTAACTCCCTACGACTGCCACCACGAGTGTCTACCAACTGGGTAGATTAAGCAGAAATGTATCCTCTCATAGTTCTGGCGGCTACAAGTCCAACATCAAGGTGATGGCAGGGCCATGCTCTTTTAAGACTCAAGGAGAAATTCTGTTCAGTGTTTTACTATTTGCTTCAGGTGGCTCCTGGAAGTACTGGAAGTTCCTACTTTGTACACTTATCACTGCAATTTCTGCCCCCATCACCACATCACACAGTGTTGTCTCTGTGTGTCTCTGAGTCTTTGTTCCTTCATCTCTGCATATAAGGACACCAGTCACATTGGGTTAAGAGCTCACCCTCTGGTAAGACCTCATCTTAACTTGATTACATCTTCAGAGACACCTTTTTCCAAATAAGGTCACATTCACCAGGGGTTAATTATGACTTGAATATTTTGGGGGTAAAAACGAGTCACAACATTAACAATTACTCATTTTCTGGATGAAAGTCAATATGCTCTTGTTTTGACATCTGTATAATTCATGGGCTCATTGGTAGGTGAATTCTAAAGGGATACAGACTTCTATGCACAACCAACAGGGCAGGCAGGAGCCAACAGCAGGTTTAATGCAATTAAGAGAAATGAAAACAATTGCATTTTACACTGTATTATGAAAACGTTACAGTGAATGAAACAAGAAGCAAAGTCCAGTGTTATTCTCCACCTATGGACAATAAAGGACAACCCATGTGCTTTCAAAGTGCAGTGCTGATGCCCTGACTCCTGGAGTGTGGTGCCATGGTGTGGCCATCAGTGGACACCCCATCTCCAGGTGTTTCTCAGAGCCAGACATGGCGCGGGAGACCTGGTCCCAGTTTGCATGCTGGCACTTCCTTGCTGTGCTGTCTCAGAGAAGTCTCTCCCTTTCTCCATGTCTCAGTTCCCTCAGCCCACCGTGGTGAGCCATCGGGGTGTGGTGATGCTCAGGAGAGACAGTCCACACCAGCGTGCAGTGTAAAAACAAAAACTCTCTGCGGCTGCTCAGAAGTTATACACACAAGGTGTTTTTCCCCATATCTTTCTTGCCTTATTCTAAAATTAACTTGAGCCCGCTCTTAGTTTTCTTTTCATCTAGCACTGTGACTTATTTTGAAAGATTATTGCCATTTCAGCTAAATCATTATTGTCATCAAGCCTAAGTATAGTTACTTAGCTCTTGCCCCGGGATTATGGTCAGAAAACCTGTGACATAGTAACCACAATAATGACAAAAATTTCATGTGGTACTCAAACATGTGCCTCGAGTTCATCAACACAGTACTATAAATATCTTTCAACAAAGCTCACAAAATTTAAAATACAGCCTTCTAGTTATGTTCACATAGGCACGGTCACCAGTGATTCCTCACCCCAGTGCCAGGAGAGAGATCAGGTTGCATTTGGTCTCCTAGAAGGTTAGTTAGCAGAACGGAGATGTGAAGATGCGGGGTCTGAACTCGGACTTGTACAGTGTGTCCATGATTTCCAAGTGCATGCATTTAATTTCGAGCCTTAAAATTCTGAACGCCTACCGTTTTCTTCTATCTTCACTGCATGTAGAAATCTTGCTCACATCGCATTTCTTAGCACTTAACTTTTTAGAATTATGCGTCATTCTTATAGATTATGGATAGAATATATAATATTACAAAATTTCATTTCAGAATATTTCTAAATGATTACTCAATTTATTTTTTAATTTGACCACGTGAAATCATACACTAAGTCAATAAATCCTTAGTGTTGGACACATCTCTGTTCCTGGCATGTCCCACTAAGCTACAGTCTGGAACTTTATTTTTAAAATGTACTACCAGTTGCGCTTTCCTAGCTTTTATTTAAGTTTCTCCATTTAAAGTCATAAGTGAGGATAGGGTGAAGTTTTGTTTTTTAGTCCAACTTCTTTTTAATTAAAGTACAAGGATTTAGCTAGTTTTTAAAATGTACTTGCAAAATTTCCCTTTTTGTCATGATTGGGAACAATTTATGTAGCATGGAAATAATTTTTTACTTGTTTGTAAGCATTTACCTGTAAAACACTGCCTAACACAGACATATTTTAAGGTAATTTTTGGCAGTCTTAAAATGTCTCATTTTCATTGATCTATTCAAATTTTCAACTTTCTGGAGTCAATTTACATAATTAATATCTTGAAAATTATTCATTTTCTTGAGATTTTCAAATTTATTAGCATAGATTTGAATTCACTTATACTCTAAAAACCTTTTTTGCCTACTGTTATATTCATTTTTCATTTTCTCCCTCCGAATATTTGAGTACTCTTTCATTATTCTTGAATAAATTTTTCATAATCTATATTCTGGCTCAGATCTACATTTTTTTTTTATTTTTATTTGTCTCATCCTGTTTTAGAATTGTGAGGTTTTTTAATTTTTTTCTTTACTACTTTGCTATTTTTAACTATTCAATCTGTTATGTACTGAGCAATTATAATTTCAATTCATTTTGACAAAATGGTTTCCTTTCCATGTAATATTTTCTAATTTCATAGTATGCATTTTTTAAATTATTTCTTTCAGTGTCAGAGACAAAGGTTTTCTCATGTTATAAAACAGATGAGTATAGAAAATCTAGTTTCTTCATATTCTGCAACACAGCTGAGTGTCTTCCTGAGCTTTCGACTGCTGGTAATAAAGGAAATAAAATCACCAAATTTTGTCCAATCCATATATACAGTGTGATTTATAATTACTGGTCCTTTAGGTAAAATTACTAATCTTTCCAGCTCCTAAGCATTTTCTCTTCTCTTCTCCAAGATGGCATGTGGATTATGAATATGTTTAAGTGTTTAGAACGATGCACTTGCTCATTAACACAGTTCCCTCCAAGTTCTCCCAACCTCTGCCCCGAGGACCTGAGCTGGCTCCCTGCTCAGGGAACCACTGTCCCTGTAGTCTTGCTCCAGAAGATGGTGAGTGGCTTAGCTTGACTTGGTATCCTATTCTGTGTAGAACTTAAAAGTGGTAAGGGTGAGTGCAGGCTTACAAGATCATCTAAATTGAAAATTACTTTCAAAAATAGTATGGTATTTACATCCAGCTTAATTAGAAATATTCTACAGTCTTTTCTATTTGTTTTCCCAAAACATTCATTTTGGGGGAATATAATTGTTCTTATAATCATATATTTAATACATATGCACATGTTTTTCTTCTCTATTATCTTTGCATAGCTACATCTATGTTTACTTTAAAAAAGACTTGGGGTAGGCCGACAATGACAGCATGTTGATAGCAGAGACGTGTATTTTCCTCTACCCCTCACTACCCTCTCACTTCTAATATACAACTTCTTCCTTTGGGGAGAGACCTCATTCTGCATCATGAGGGAACGTGAATTCACCCCTATTCCTTTGCCTCTGCACATGGTTGAAACTGGACCCAAGCTTACCCACGTAAGAATGCACCATCCTCTCACCTAGAGTAATTTGTTCAGGACAGATCTGTAACGCCTTGCAGGTGGATACAAGGAAACATGATAAGATTTTTAAAAAAGCGTAACTTTGGGTTTCTTGAGATCATTTTCCCAGCCAAATGGAGAAATCTGTCGGCAGAAAATAAAAGACAACCCACAAAGAAAACACAGATAAAGATGTAACCAAACAAAAAGAAGTGGAGGTTCGCCTGCCTGTCGCCACAAAAGCCACGCTTGCGGAGCTGTTGCTGGTGTAAACGGGAAGAGGTTTAGTTCGGGTGCTGCACAGTCTGATAGAAAGGCGGACTCCTGTCTGAAAGCCCTGCAAGACCAAGACAAAGGCCAGTATCCAGAGTTCCTGCTGCAATTTAAAGGACAGCCCGTTGGAGCCCATAGGCAGCTGCAAAGCCATCATGGTCCACATTCAGGTAGCAAAGCTTATTCTCAGCTTGTGTTTCTTTCAGGCTTCCTCCTGGAGGTGGCGTGTGGAGCCCTGACGACTGTGGGCTGCGCTGCTGCTAAGGCCACAAGGCCATGTGTTCCCCGGAGGGTGTGAGAACACACTGGCAAATGCATCACCAGGTCAGTAACAGAGAGCCAGAGAGGCCCTCTCCTGGAGGCCGTGAGCCATATGACTGCTGGTCCATGGAGAGGGCAGGTAAACGCACCGAGAGAGTGCAGGTCACAAACAAGAAAGCCACGAGCCAGAGACACTCCCTTTGTTCCCCTGGGATTTTATCAGCTTCGAGTACAAGATGGACTAGGTGCTTCCACGTGCTATGGGTGGGTTCACCTCCCAGCCAATCCCTTCCTTCCCCAGGCTAGACTGACAGACCTTTTCAGTCCAGCACCTCCCTCTGTGCTATTTTGACGGCTGTAGAGCATGCGCCTGCCTTCCCCTGGTTCCACCCCCAATCTGGTACCGGAACAGCGGAGGAGGGCTTTTTACTCTATCCAATGACTTTGCTAGTCTTTTATGCTCTCGTTCTAAGAACCCCCACCTGCCATCATTTTGGCTGATGATGGAGATTTCCCCGCACTTCGGACAAGCCATCAACCGGTAACAACGGTGCACGGAGGTGAAGGACGCGTGGGGAGTCCTGGTGCTGTTATTTGGGCTACCATCATCTCCTCTGCACCCCATTTTAGATTTGCTACTAAAACCAATCTGGCTGTGCTTTTTTGACATATACCAGGTATGCCATCTTTGTATTAATATACTTATCATTGTGTTTCCAATACTAATAACCAAATAAGTTCTCACAAATAATGTTCTCATATCTAAATCTTAAATAATAATGTAAGAAGAAAAGTCATGAAGAAATTTAATGTTCTTTTCAAACATTTCATTTAACTAGTTGCAAAGTCTGGGAATAAAGGTGGATTGAGGAGTCAAGGCAAGTTGAAACACAGACTTTCAACCTTTAGTTCAAGTATTTTTTTGTGTCTGTTTGGTGAATCAGCCAGGAACTGGTATGCCTCTACCACTTGCCTGGTGTGCCTTTACCCTTTGCCTTGTATGACCTTATTACCAGCAAGCAAAGAAGATGTCTTTGCTTAAGGCCAGGTTGGAATGAGGCTGCTCATGCCCATTAGAACTGGTGACCAAGTCCCACTGCAAACTCATTATCTATATGGCTCCGGCACTCAGGCCTCTTCTCAGTGCAGTTAATGCCATCAAAATATGCCTCCTACTACTTCCCAGTCTGCCCACTCCTCCTTCTGGGGCGATTCCCAGGCACAGTTAGTCTCTCCTGTGGTCGATTCTTGTTGCCAGCACCCTGATCTTACTACACGTGGAGGTTTGCGGGCAAGCCCTTTATTCATTCACACTCCCTCGTCATTATACTCTCAAAAATCCAAGTTTAAGAATACAAACAGAATTATTTACAGATTTACAGTCCTGACGCAGGTTTCTGACTAGCTTTATAACCCATTATTTATTTCAATGAGCAACTAGGGGAAAAAAGACCCAGACAAAATCGATTGTATTCACTTCATTGCCTCACTTGGGAGTCCCTTGGAGCATTTTTAAGAAGAAAATCTTTGAAAACATTTACAACTTCTTTCATACTTATTTGTCTATTCAGATTTTCTGCTTGTTATTGAGACAATTAGGGGAATTTATACTTTCTGAGCATAAAAGGAACTTTTTCATTGGGACTTTCAAATTTTACAGCACAGAATTACACATTTTATTTGACAGTGCTATTCACAACTTCACCTTACCTGCTGTTTCGTCTTCTTTTTATTTCTTATTTTCTGAAGATATCTTGCTTCACTCTCTTGGAGCCCAGTAGTCAACATTGTGCCTAATTCATTATAGTTAACTAAAGAAAAAAAATGACTGTATTTTTTATTTCTATAGTATCAGTTTACAAATTTTATTTTCTATTTTTATTAACTTTGATGAACTTTGATTTTTAGTTTTAATTTTATAAGTCTAAAATTAAGTTACACATTTCCACTTTTATTTTTCATATAATCACACCTTGTAGAGTCACTAGGTTGGACGCGTGTCGCCGTGAACCCGATTTATTCAGCTGATCAGGGGTCGTGTGGTCACCTACATCGTGCCTGCCATGGTGCTAGACATTGGAGTTAAAATGGCAAAAAAGAAAAGAAAAGAATAAAATTAAGTAACACGTATGTTTTCATCACGGTATTTCAGCTTCTGTGAAAGACAGACATAAAATAAAAAATTATTACAAGTTGTTAGAAATGTGAAGGTATTAAAGAAAAGTGATATGATAAAGAACAACACCTAATTTAGGCACCTAATTTAGATAGAATCGTCTAAATTATCTCAGGCAGGGGAAAGGCCTGGCCAGAGTCTTGACTTGGGAAGGAACCTCCACAGGAGAGGATTTCGGTCCCCGGGACCTGGAGGCTGAGGAGCAATGATAGGTTTGCATGAGGTGCAATTGTTACTGGATACGAATTCCCCTGGACCGTCAGTGCTTTCGTGGAGCCCGCCAGCTTTCCTCTTCCTCACCCAGCACTTTCAACTCCAGTAAGCCTTCCATCCTTTTCAGAAGGACCCCTCTCATCTGCCGGCTCGCACGCCTGCCGAACGAATTCCTTGTCACTCTCTTTCTTCCATGAAGGAGGAGCGGTGTCTTCTGTGAATGCTCATCCCACACTTTCATGTTTCACATTCCCAGGAACTCATTTCATCATGTTTAGGGTGATTTGTTCCTATCTTTCAGTACCATCTTTCTACTTGTTCTTTCTCATCCTATTTAAACACACTCGAATCTCTATCATATAAATAAAACATTCCTTCAAGTTCTAATTTCTCTCCATCTATTGCATTACCTCTCTCCTCCTCTTCAGAGCGAAATCTTATTTAAATAAAGTATTTTGGGTACTCTCTCAAATGCATCTTTTATGTATTTATGCTCTCCCCCTTGTTGCTAAAATTATCGGAAAATTCTCTGACTTTGCTTCACTTGAAGGGTCCGTAGCCTTTGACCAGTAATTCTTTCCTCAAGCACATTCTTCGCTCAGCATCTACAATGCTGAGAATGTCTTACCTACTGTCTGATGTCTTGCAATTTACTCTCACAGTCATTTAACCTTTCTTTACTTTGCCACTTAAATGTTTGTTGCTTGTGGTTCTACTCTAGAGTTGGTGGTTCTCTGCCTTCTATCAACAGTTATGGTCTGAGTACTCTTATCCACTGTACACCCCTTCTCCTTCACCAGCTTCAGTTTCCATCATTTCGTTGGTACATCTGCTACCTACTCCATGACAGCTGGGTTCCCTTATTTGTTCCTTCCATTGATATTTACATTAAAACTGACTTCTGTACGTCTGATCTTGGGTGCCTTGTAGGCACAGCTACCTGAACTTTTCTAATACTGCTGGAATCACCTTCTTTATAGTCTTAACGGCTTGTGCTTTGGAATTCTATCTCTCTGTAAGTGCTGTCTTCTACTAAGCCCTTAATTGACCCAGAAACCTGGAAGTCATCTAGATGTCCTCCTACTTCTCTAACCCATACCGTATATTATAGAAGCCCACTTACTCTATTTCCAAAGTCTGTGCCACATCACTTCTGACTATTCACCATTCCCTATGTTAAACAATTGTCTTCTCTCATCTTTTCCATTTATTAACTGCAGACATTTATATAGTGACAATTAAGCCCAAACACTATTTAAAATGATAGGTGTATATCAAGGAACAAAGTAGATGAATCTTTCTGCCCTTATGGGCTCATATTCTCGTGGTGATAAGGGTTGATAAACCGTAGGTATTCTAAGTTATTTAAGAGTGCCATAGAAATTGCCAAATGTTACAGAGAACACAGAGAAAGGTGGTCAAAATAGGATTTAGTGAGTAGGAAATATCTGACAAACTTGAAGGGGTAAATAGAGTTAAATTACAGACAGAGCGTTCTAGACCGAGAATAGCTAAGTAGCCAGTTACAGGTCCTGAAGTAGAGTGCCCATGTTCCTCCAAACCGTAGGAGACTTGTACTGCCAGGAGAGAGGAAATGGGGCAGAATAGAAGGTGACGAAGCTGAGAAGTCACAGTTGTACGAATAGTGGTACTGAGAACTCTTAGACATCAAAACACCATTGACTTTCACATAGCGACCACAGAGCTCAATGGAGGAGTGACAGGATTACATTCGTACTTTAGAATAATGTTGGTTGGTGTCATGATGAAGACAAATGCAGGATGGACAAGGATGGAAGCAGGGAGACCAGTCAGAAAGCTCCTGCAACCATCCGGGCCTGGGGAGATGGACAGCAGCTCGGAGGTGGTAAGAAGTCGTCAGAGCCTGAATGTACTTTCAAAGTAAAGAACATAGGCTTTTCTGATCTCGTGGATGTATCACGTAACTGAAAAAGATGGATTATTGATGACTCCAAGTTGTTAGCTATAACAAAAAAGAGAAAGAAAGGTTATTGCTGCCATAATGAAGATGGAAAAGATTTAGTTGGAACAGGTTGGGATGAAACTGTAAGAGTCGGGTTGTGGGTATATTACATTTGAGGCATTGGACACCCAGGTGGAGCAGGTAACCGGCTTTGGTGGAGGAAAGGCTGGGCTGCAGAAATGCACTTTGCCAGGTTTGGTGTACTCAGGTAGTTAAAGTTATGCAGATTACAATCTTGCCGGGTTTCCTTCCAATGTTTTTCTTATTGCACTCAGTGTGTGTTCCTGTATATTTACAAATCCGTGGCTGTATCTGCCCAACCTAAATCTTCAATGCCTTCCTCAGATTCTTAGAACCAAGTTTAAGCTTCCTTAGGATGCTGGCCAACTGACCCCATTCTAAAACCTGAACCTCGGATGCTCTGGGTCATCTCGCTTCGAAGGGGCCTTGCTCTTTCTCATCTCTAGTTTTGTGAATTCATTCCCCCTCTGTCTATAATGATTTTCTCCTCAACTGAAACCCACCTGTTTCCCAGCTCCTGTGTTTCCTTCAGGTCTCAGCTTCCAACTCTCCCTCCCTGGACTGTGGATTAAGATTATTCCAACGATAGCGTGCAGAAGCCATTTAGCCCAGCAAGATGGTTGCGATGAAGAAGAAAATCTCACAGACACAGAGAGAATTCTTTCCCAGCTGAATATTTAAGTTAAAATTAAAATCTTAAAATCCCACCAGAAAACCCCCTTAGAAAGTCATTTGTAGAAATTAATTACATCTTAATTCAATAGTTATTTAAAGGACATGTAAGTTCTGACGGCATTTTGTCTTCTCAACTGGCAGAAATAGGTACTTTACTGTGAACTGGCTGACATGACAAGCGATACAAGGCTGCTTGTTAAAGAATTGTGATGGGCAGGGTTGTGTGAAGACAGTGTTGTTTTAAGAATGCAGAAAATGATACAACTAGATGCTCATTTCACAAATAATATTCAAAATGGTGTTTTCTTCCAGAAGCACAAAGAGCCCATTTACACACACACACACACACACTCATGCACGCCAATAAATCCCCATCATCTCTTTGTCAAGGCTGAAACCGGGACTGATAAAATTAGAATTTTTGGGAGGAAGCCTCCAGCACCGCTATTTTTAACTGCCCAGTTATTCTGATGTTAAGGCTGAGTTCTACTGTGTAAGAGTTCTTAACTTGGGTTTACAGACCCACACAGGGTTTGTGACTTGAATGAAAAAAAAAAACAAAACCTTTGTTTCCATTAACTTCTGATTGAAATTTGGCTTGCCCTATTATTGTGAACTCAGACAACTTCCACAGTGCTCTGCTACCAATAGAATTAAAGATGGATTCAGATCATATTGTACAAATTTTGCAGATGTCACAAGGTTTCTATACTTGTTACTGTTGAGCTCATATGTTATTTATAACACCTGCCACTAGGTGTTGTTAGTTAGTACATTAACGAATGTTTGCATTTTACTCTCTGTTGTGAGAATTGGTTTTATGTTCATTGGTTTAATGGTTATGTTTAAACTCATCTTCGGTAACTTTTCTATCTCCAGTATTTACACAGTTCTAACATTATTTTGAGAGGAGACAGTGTCCATAGTCTTCACCAGACAGTCCAAGGGTCCAGGAAGAGAATACGGGCAGACTCCCTGGTGTAAAGCCCTCTCCTTTTCCAGGTGGTCCTAGTCCTCAGATGGCTTTGACGTGGCCAGACTACCTCCATCAGCAAAGCCATCTCTAACCCCATGGGAATTAGCATCATCACTAGCCCAGGATCCTGTACCTTGGATTTATTAAAAGCATGCATTTTAGTTTTGCATCAAGGTCTTTTTCTGTTAAGGTTTCTTGTCTTAAATCTTCAGTCATTTTGGATACTGATGGTGATACATGTCCACGAAAGCAGCCTGAGTTGGTTTGATTTTCAATCTCATTCACAAGTGGTAAGCAAATGTATTTTCAGAAATGTTGACTTGGTATTACATTACTGAAAATGTATTCCACAGAACCTAACTACCCCGAGAAAGCAAATTGAAAAAATAAAATTTGAAACCCTCTTGGAACTAGAAGGCAATGCACTTGCACAGCCTGGTCATAATACGGTTTTAACTGCGTTTTCCTGTGTGTTCAGTGGACCAAGAAAGACATGCTTTCTCAGTTTTAATACTACATAAACCATCCTACCTTCAATCCGACTGCAGGTCACGCCAGTGTGGGAGTTTTCAGATGTTGGGTTAAGCAAGTCTTGTGTTCTTCAAGAAGGACTGTAGTGTTCTCCACAATCACTTCTCTGGGTTGTCTACAGCCTGCCAATATTTCTGGGCTAATCTAATGTTCACCTCCCTCATGAACACTGACTCAACTCACCTTCTTGACCACACTCAAATGTGACGTTTCTTCTCTGGGTCTGGGAATTGATAGCATCCTGTCCCTGATTTCCTTCTTCTTTTTTCAATAATGTTTAACTTTAAAATTCTAAGTAGTCATTAATATTTTAGTGAATAACAGTTGACATATCTTAATTAAGATTGAAAATATCTAAATCAATATTGTAAGCTGACCCTTATAGATTACCATGAAAAACTCATGAAAGAAATTCTATGTTTGGCCATAGTTACATCATAATCCATTTCCTGGCTCTCTCTTTAGTACTGAAAAAATAAGTGATAGTTTCTTGTCTCTTGTTACAAGAAAATTAAGGGTAGGATAGAAGTTATCCTGTGTGCTTCAAATGAATGATGTTATATTTGTTCTGCCCACATCTAATTCACCTCAGAGCAAGGTCATTAATTAGTAAAGACATGGTAGAGATACCATTTATATGTAGACTCGCATAAACTAATTAAAACCTGATTCACTAGCCTCTCTTTTTAACACACACACATACACACACTAATGGTACCTATGTAGGGTGATGGCTACATTAATTAGCTTGATTGTGGTAATCATTACATAAGGTATTCCTCTATCAAAACACCACGTGATACACCTTAAATATATACATTTTTTACTTTGTTAGTTATACTTCAAAAATCAGTAAAAAATAAAAATAGAGCATAAATCAATTCTATCTTACTTGGTAATCAAGAAAAAGTGGTTCCAGAAATCATTGTGGCATATCCTTACCCTCCTACCACCTGCTGCTCCAAGTAGTCTCAGTTCTAGATGTCTTATTTCACTAGTCTGCTAAAATCAGTCAACAGTTCAATTATTCATTCAACAGCCATCCATTGAGCACCTCCCCTGTGCAGGCTCTAGGGAGGAGTAACACCACCCGATAAGGTCAGATATGTCTTCGTGGAACGTGCATTCTTGTGGAAATAGCAACACAAAGTAGATTAATGATTGTCAAGGATTAGGGAGAGGGAGCCATGAAGAGTGCCTGTTAATGGGTATGAGGTTTCTTTTCGTGATGACGAAAACGATTTATCAGATAGTGGTGATGGTTGTACATCTTTATGATTAAAGGTCACTGTGCTATACACTTTCACAGGGAACTATGATGATATGTGAATTATATCTCGGAATAATTTCTCAAAAAATTAGGGATCCGGACCAAGCCTCCCTCACTCTCCCAACTAGGCTGAAATTTCATCTTGGCCCTTGACTAGCTCCATGAGCTCAGGGAAAGCATTTAAACCTCTCTGACACTCAGTACAAATACCCACCTCATAAACGTGTGATAAAACCAAATGAACGTGCGTTTGGTTCCTATCTGAGCATCTGGCACATAGAAAAATAGTTCTCATGCCCTACCTTTACTTAACTGAGTTCACAGTAACACATCCAAATCCAGGACGATGACCAAATAAAGCTTCCTCATTCATCCTGAGGGCACCCCAGGGCAAAGCCACAGAAAAACCAATGGAAAGGGAGGCTGCTGGTTTTCCCAGACAGTGGTGCAGGAACAGTTCATGATCAAAGCCGCAGGGAAGGAGGAGAGGGTTGTATCAGTTCAGCCTTGGAAATGCTGCCAGAGTGAAGGTAGAAAACTGCAGTGAGTTGATGCTTTAATCTGACAAAAGATTTCCATCAGATTAAATTTCCATCTTCCAAATTTAGAACAAAAACAGCATGCTATTTCTCTGAGTGGGCCTTAAATCAGTGTGAGTAAAATGAAATTTGCTTCGTGTCCTTGCCAGCATTCTAGTAGGTGTGAAATAGTGTCTTATTTTGGTTTCAATTTGCATTTTTCTGTTGACGAATTATGTTGAGCACATTTTCATGTGCTCATTGGGCATTCCCATATTCTTTTTGGTGAAGTACCTTTTGAACATGTTGGACCATTTTTATTATTATTTTCTTTTAAAAAAATGTGTATCATTTCTCTATATAATCCAGAGGAAGTCAATAGAAGTCCTTTGAAAGAAATACATTGTCAATATCTTATTCTAGCTTGGTTTATTTTATTCTAGTTTCTGCTTTAGTGTATTTTTTAAAGTGTGGTAAAATGCACATCAAATGTACCATCATCATCATTTTCAAGTGTACAGCTCAATATTTCAGGTACATTCACATTGTTGTGTAATCAGTCTTCAGAATCTTTCATGGTACAGATCTGACATGCTATGCATATTAAGCAATTCCTTATTTCCTGTTCCTCTTAGCCTCTGGACACTGCCATTCTGCTTTTTGTTTCTATCGATTTGATTAGTGCAGACATCTCATATAAAAGAAATTGTGCAGTAGATGTATTATTGTGAATGGCTTGTTTCACTTAACGTCATATCCTCACGTTTCATCTATGTTGTATAGTAGCAGGTGTCATCATTTCCTTCCTTTTATAAGCTAAATCACACACACACACACAGATTTCCCATATATCCACTGCCTGCATACATGCATACCCTCCCCATTATCAGCATACCCCTGTGGAGTGGTACTTTCTACTAATATACACAGTCTGTATGCAAAACCCTTCCATCACCATAGGACTCCCTTGTGTTGCTTATTTTTTATTACACTCACGCTCCCCTCATCCAACCCCAAACCAGGAAACCCCAAACATTTCTTCCTTTCTTGGATACATCAAAACTGTTGTGTATCTCAACAGTCCATCCCTTTTCCTTGGCAATATGTCACATTTTTCTTCTTCCTCGTTTATCTATTTTTATGTGTACTAGACATTGTGGGAATCCACTTTAGTGGCTATTAATTGCGTTATCTTGCTCTGAAGTGTTTATATGTTGTACAGATCAGTAAAATGACAAACTGATCAATTTGAACTTGTGGAAGGTTGAATTTCTGTGTTGTTCAGGCAAGTCAGTGGAAAGCCCAAGGTGTTTCCTGGGCCCCTCTCACTGAGAGAGACTGAAATTTCACACTGTCCCCACTTTAGTAGGCAGTAACTGAGCCTCCTTCTCGGGTTTCCCGGGCTTTCAACCATTATGTGCCACTGGACCTCCCCAGGCTTGCACAGCTCTGTGCTCAGCCAGGGTCTGAGGAGGTCCCCCTCTGTAAAATGCTGGGGTTACCCTAATGGGACTCCTTTGTTTCTGGAATTGGCTCCCATCCAGTTTTCACTCTGTCACGTCTTGCCACCTTCCTGGACAATCAACCACACTGTGTACTACCCGTGCTTGGTTTCTTGTCACCCTTCACCACTGCAGCTTGGAAATGCCCTTGGAGCAAAACTGCAGGAACGTGGATGTCAATGAGTGGGCTTCTCTTCTTTCAATATGTGACTTCACTCCTGTCTCTCTCTCTCTGCCTTTGTGCTGTCTCTACTGTTTTAAAATAGCCTTTAAAATGTTTCTCTAGAATTTATAATTGATGTAAGTAATTTATTTTGATAAAAGCTACTCTACCACTATCAGAAGTGAAATTCTAAAATCTGGATATGTTAAATTATACAAGCTATGTATTATTGTCATTAAAAGTTTAAAAACTAAACAAAGTAAGAAAAATGTCACTATAATTTTGCTTCAAATATATAAATTTTTTATATATATAAATAAAACTTCAGAGATGTTCTAGTCTAAGTCTCTAATTCTATACAATATTGAACAGACTTGGAGCCCTGGAGGTATGGACCTGCTTGTCAAAGATCACGTGGTAAGTGGGAAAGCAGAGACGAAAGTACACATTTTTGAGGTAGCCATTCAGAGCTCATTGTGCTAGTCCACAATTTGCTGGTGGTCTTATTTTTCTGCTACACGAATGAAATATATATATATATATATATATATGCATTCCTATGAATCCAGTTTTGTTCAATCTTATAACACGTACATTTGGTTAGGAGGATGGGGCATTTTAAGGTTATTTCAAATAAGTTTCCATGACTGCCTCTGAAAACAAGTCATGGTGGCTCATACTGGTATTTATAAGTCGCGTATAGAAAAGAACAGACGGTTTGAGAGAAGTGCAGACAAGGGAGGTCATGACAAATGAGCCCCTATTTTCTCCTCTGCCCTGTCCACATTAAGTATAAGGTCAATGTCACTGGTATTTCAGGACTGTAGCACAGCTATAGAAATAGTTAACAAGATCAGCCTAAAGAAGGAGATAATTTGGTGACTGTGTAGGACAAAAAAGTTCATTACATGTTAACAAAAAAATTTAAAAAGATGTTAAAGGAGAAAAAAAAGATTGAAATAATAACACCAGTTCTGATAATAGAAAGTGGCATAAGGGTCCAAAGTTATAATATCTTCTTTGGTCTTCTTTTTCCTTTAATGTGTTTCACACTTTTTATCTCATTTCTTTCTATAATCCAAACTATAGAGTGATTTTGAGTGTTTTGATCATTTCTACAACCAATATTTCTTTTTTGTGTTTTTTAGTTTACTCAGATGTCTGGATGTCTGTTTTTTATATCTTTCATGAGCTGTTTTTCCACCTTTGTGAATTTAGTAGAAACAGCACTTTCAGTAGATTTGAGGATAACCTATTTCTATGAATAGAAGAATGACTAAAAATGATTTCAATAATAGCAATAGTAGCTCACATTTATAAACATTTATAAGCCTATGTGGTGGGCCATCTGTAAACATTATCTCAGTAAATAATTTTAAGAATCTTCTATGGTAGTCAGAATAACAACCTGATTTTTAAAATGAGGGAATTAAAGAAGAGTTGAGTCTAAAATTTGCCCAAGGTCAAATTGCTAGTTAGTGAAAACTGGGTCACAAATCCAGGCCTGTCTGAGTCTGAAGTCAATGAACTTAACATATGACGCCATTGCTGTGCACCCTTAAAGCAAAACTTCCCAAGACTTCGAATATGCCAATGTCTTGTCACAGCAGATGCACATATTTTCCTATGGTGGCATTATGGTAGCTGGTCTCCTCGGATAGTCTCCACGGAAGAGATGGAGGCAATCCAAGGTGAGTGCCTCCCGACACACAGCCGGATCGATATTCTCTGCAGAGAACCTCTTGGAGCTATTCAGTCACACTGGGTGACTCCACTTTGGTAGAAGCATTCATTCAGTGATTCGGCCCCATCATTACTGTTCTCTGTAGCCTTGAGATTCTGTAATATTTTACATTGCAATGCATTGGGTGCAAATAACTAGTTCTCCTACTGTGATGTTTCTAAGCAAATTGACTCAAATGCATTAGTTTCAAGTAGATTCTTATGTGGTCATTATGAAGGTCAATGCAAACCAAAGGGTTTGTTTATATATGTATTAGTGATAAAACCTAAAGAAGAATTGTGCATATATGGAGATTTGATTAAGTCACTTGGTGACAGCCCCCTGCTTGTTCTGAGATTTGTTACTACCCTGCTCTGCTCTTTATGGCCAAGCTAACCTTGACACCTAGCTTTTTCACAGACTCCCCTGGAAGCTGGAATCCTTCTGGACCACCCAGTGGGAACACAGGCAGGAGACTGGAAGATGGAAGAAAGGAGAAGTCAAGAGTATTTGTTGACTTTCTTTTGTCCCCTGATGCCATCTCTGGCAGTGCCTCTGTCTTCTGAAATGTTAACGCCCACTTGGTAGGCAAAGCCATGAATGCTGAGCTCTGGTAACATCGCTCTCATCCCTCTATCCCGAGAGGTGGTAACTTTGCCCTAGTGTTTAGGCTGCCTCGTCACTCCGTATGCCCCTCAGCAATCTAGCATGCAGATATCTAATCTCCTGCTTTCGCTTAGCATGGTATCCTTAAAATTCATCCATGTTGTCACACATGGCATAACTTCACCTTTTCTATGGCTGAGTAGTATTCCATGTTATACATGTACCATCTCCTTTATCCAGTCATCTTTCAAAGGGCAGTTTGGTCGTTTCCATGTCTTGGTCAGCATGAGTGATGCTGCAGTGAACATAGGAGTGCCTATATCTTTGCAAATAAATGTTTTTTCAGTTTTGGGGGTAGATACCAGAAGAGGGGTTGCTATGTCATATGATGACTTGTGAGAGAGAAAAAGGTATGTGGAATATAAAACTGAAAGCAGCAAATGAACAAACAAGAAAAACAAACAAACAAAAACTCACAGATGCAGGCAGCAGTATGGTGGTTACCAGAGGGAAGAGGCATGGGAAGGATAGTAAAGGTTAAAAGGGGTCAAAAATATGTTGACAGAAGATGATTTGACATTGCGTGGTGGGCAAGCAATGCAATATACAGATGCTGTAACAGAATTGTACACTAGACACCTATATTTTTTATCAACCAATGTCACCCCAATAAATCTAATTAAAAATAATTGCCTTCATTCAATCCCCTCTGTTTGAAACTAGTACAGATTCTGATTTCTTTTTTTAAATGTTTTATTCATTTACTTTTAGAAAGAGGGGGAGGAAGGGAAAAAGAGAGAGAGACATCAGTTTGCAAGAGACACATCGGCCCCAACTGGGGAACCTGGCCTGCAACTCATGCATGTGTTCCAGCTGGGAACTGAACTTGTGACTTTTCAGTTCACAGACTGGTGCTGAACCCACTGAGCTACATGAGCCAGGGTGATCCTGATTTCTTAACTGGGATCTGTTTGGTGCATGTTGAAATTTGCTGGAGTGTGGAGGTTCCCCATTGTGTAAATGTCTAAGAGGTGGAATATATAGTATCCAACCAGCCAGAAAATACACTAGGTGGGAAATACATGGCTGATCTGTTAGCTTTTTCCTGATAGACTTGTTTTACACACATTTTCCTGACAAAATTATTATTCATTTTAGTTTTAAAGATGCCCCAGTTTGGAAAAGTCATGGTCACCATATCGACACAAGTCAAGTCCAAGTGACTGTTATGAGACAGAGATTCTAGACTCAGGCCTGAGCTCAGAAAGAAGACCGGGTTGAGAGAGCTTAGCAATAACATGCTTGCACAGCAGCGGAGGTGGCCATGCCCGGTGTGGCACAGTGGGTGCCCAAACGGGGAAAGACTTCAGAAGGGATGAGAGATGTAGGCCAAACAGCAGTGAAACAACAGAAAGAACTGAGCAAGGCAGAAGAAACGAAGTACTGTGAGCCAAACACCATTTCACTTCAAGGTAGAGAAGCTGAGCCAAGTTCATGAATGACTGCAACTCTGTTCACACTCAGAGCAGGAAAAGTTAAACTGGAGACATCATAGGCCGAGCTGGGAGGAGAGACCTTGTGTCAATGTTCTGAGGAGTCCTGACTCACCGCAGTTCGGGAAGCCTTTGTGGATGGATCAGAATGGAAGGGCTGTTGAAACAGGGGACAAGGTGGGAATTCAAAGAGAGGATGTTGCCTTTTCAAAGGCAGGTACGCCATCCTCGGCTTTGCTGCAGCCTCTTCCCTGAGTAAGAATGGCTTTTCCATTTCAGCTGCCAATCAGTTGAATATTTATTCTATCATCCCGCCATATATTATTTTTTAAAGCACTGAACTATGGCAGGAGAAGAGAGTTTTTAAAATAGATGATTAAGTCTTAGAATTTTAGGAAGGTTGGGAAGTCACTTAAAAGTTTCTTCAGAATTATTCATCCACTTTAAAATATTGATTAGTCTGGAGTTTCCTCTGCCAACTGCAGTTCTGTTTCAACAGAGGCACAATTTTCTATGCAGCAGCATTAATAATCCACAAATTCCCTCTCCCAGAGTCCACACAATCCTTCCTCCTCCTGCCCTTCCTCTCTCCCTCTTTCCCCGTTCTTCCTACCTTTCTTACCACCATAAATGGGTTAGTACCTACAATATAGCTTACCTGCTAAGGTGACAATTATGAGAAGAATCAATTAAATGATCATCTTTTGTCTTTCATGATTTCCACAATCTAAGGACATGGACAAAGTTGTGTTGCATAAGTATAACATGAAAAAAGATATACACAAAATAGGCACATGGGAAAATACTATAAAATTCAAAAAAAAAAAAAAAGGCAAGAGGGAGCTGGACACCCACGTGTCCTTATCTACTATAGCTCTGTGTAAAAGCCATGTTTTGCTATTATTGTTACTTTGAATATAATCTTTTTTGTCTCCACAGCTTTAAAAGATGGCTAGTACTTTTCTAATTTATACATAGAAAAGCAAGGATCCAGGAGACTAATTTGCCCAAGATTAAATGGAAATAAATAGCAGAGTGAGGGCATGACCCCGGGCTGCCTTTTCTACAGGTAACTGTGTGGACAACAAAAATGCATTCAGAGGAGAAGTACGGTGCTAGGCAGGTTTTGCTTATTACCAAGCAGCCCAGAAAGTAAAGAGCATTCTAGAAGAATGAACAGTAGGAATGACACCAGCCAAAAGATGCTTTAAAATAGAAGAATGCATTTAGGTTAAAAGAATAAGGCAAAATTATGCAGCTACAGACATTCATTCTTACTAAATTGTAACGGTAGTGGAGTGGGGCTCCTTGCGCTTTATTGAGCTGATGATTTAATATGTAGCAGGATGCCAGAGCGAACCTTTATGTTGTCATAAAGAGACAAATGCCTTTTGCATTTTCATGGTTTCCCGTCACTGCCTCGTCCACAGAGCACTCCAGGAAAGCCCAGGGAGCTTGTCAGGATCTTGGAACGTTTCAGAAACTCTCCTCTAAATGCATCTTGTCTACTAGGGCCCAGAGCAAAATCGGAAGAAAGTAATTAATTTGCCAAAGCCTTATTGCTATTTAGAGGGAGCTTCATGCAAGACATCAAAATGAATCTCTGAACAAAGTGCTCTCTCATTGCGTTTGTCTGTGGCTCCAAAGTTAACACCCCCATTCACAATGACAACAGTGGCCGCAGCGACCCTGGGGACACCTGTGCGTGTCTCTGTTGCACAGTGATTGCGTGATCCATCATGCCCAGCTGCAGTGATTATAACTTAAATTCAGCACCACTTTAAGATTAAAGCCTAGCAAAATAGAGATGTAGTAACATTGAAAAATAGTTGTGCTGGTGAATGAAACAAGACTGAGTTATGGTATTTGAAGAAAAAAAAAAAAGGAGGCTGGGCAGGGTGTCGTGATGGGATGGATTAATCAGGTATGACACTCTAGTGTGAGGCCATGTGATGCGGAGCTGGAAGACCACCTCCTGGGCCTCCCAGGTCTGCGAGCTTTCTCTGTAAAGAGCCAGATCGTAAAGAGCTTTGGGAGCCAATGGCTTCTGTTGCACCTGCTTAACGCTGCAGTTCCAGCACAACACCTGCATAGACAACGTATACTTAAATAAATGGGTGTGGCTATGTTTCACGGTTCCAATAAAACTTTATTTGTCAAAACAGGCCATAGACTGCTGACCCTTGCCCTAGGCTACCTATTTCAAACCCCATCTGATGTATGGATTCCATCCATAGCAGTGTGGCGGGGTTTCCACTGAAGCCTCCCAAGGAAGCATGCCTTCAGCCGTCCACTCTCCCCCGTACTGCTCCCTCACACTGCCTCTAGGTTTGACCATCTAAAACAGACTGCCCAGTGGAAATTCAGTGCATGTGTCACAAGCAGAGGCTTCCCTGTGCTTTGGGATGTCCCCTCCTAACACTCACCTCTTCAGCCACACATGAAGAAGCCCCCATTAGGGCACTCTGTAATGAGATGGTGCGGCTAGAGACGCCCAACCAAAGCCCACATCAGTGTAGACAAGTGGTGAGACCATCCTAGTCTCTGCAGCCCCAGTTGCGCTCAGAAAGGACCAGTAGAATGACTGCCCGTCTGAGACAAGCCATCCCACAGAATTGTGAAAAGTAACTCAGTTTTGAGGTGACTGTGATGTAGTAATTGAGAACTGATCAAATAACTGAGCAGTTACAATCATGATGTTTCATTATAGTCTTGAAATCAGGTATGTTGTATGAAAATCGAAATCCATAGACCTGTGTTGGAATTTGAAGCTGAACATCATGAAAGGTTGCACCTACAGCGAGGCCGCAACCTCTCTGTCTCCCACAGAGACGGTTGGGTTCTTTTACGTGGATTAACATCCTTTAACATATTTGTATGACATTTTCATTTTTCCTCAAAGAATTCACATTTCAGGTCCTCAAGACATTTTATCTAGGACTGCTGAAAACTTACTTTCAACAGATTTAAAAAAAAAAGCTAATCATATTATAGATAAAATTCTGTCCCCTCAAAATTAGTATGTTGAAGTCCTAATCCCCAATGTGATAGTATTTAGACATGGGGGCCCTTGGGAAGTAATTAGGTTGTGATAAGCTCAGGAGGGTGAAACCCTCATCATAAGATTTGTGCTTTTATGAGGAGAGATACCAAACACTTTTCAGTTTCTCTTCTTCTCTCTTCCTCTCCAAGTGTGTGCACCCAGGACAGGGCATGATGGGAGGACAGAGTGAGAAGGCAGCTTCCTAGAAGCCAGGAAGAAAGCTCTCACCAGGAGCTGAATTGGCTGCCACCTTCATCTTGAGCTTTTCAGCCTTCAGAACAGTGCAAAATGAATTTCAGTTGTTTGAACACGCCCCAGATTATGATACTTTGTCCTGGCAGCCTGAGCTGACTAAAAGACTCATATAGGTGGCCAATAATTTCTCCCATTTAATGTTTATGTTTGACTTACATGCTTTTGGATATGCAGAATATTTTATGTTTTTATGTAATCAGTGTGCATTTTTATGCATTTTGGTCCTTGTGGTCAGAGTATCCTTTCCCATCAATATTTTAATACTTATTCCATTTTTTCTTAACTCTTTTAATGTTTAATTCTTTAATTTTTAGTTACTTTATTTATCTGAATATTTTTCTCACATAAGAAAGAAAGAATATGAGATATTGGAATTCAGACATTTAATTAATTTCTATTTGTTTATTTAACACTCTCCCTACTCCAAATAGCAGCTCCTTGTTTCAATGTTATTTATTCATTTCTCCACTGGTCATACTTAGCTTGAAATGTTTTAGAATTGAAATTCTGTCTCTAAGCCTGTCATATAAAATTATTCTAACTGCTGGAGTTTTATCTCACATTTTGATAATTAATAGGCTTATCTTCTCTCACTATTTTCCCCTCCAAACTCTAAAATGTTAGTGTCATATCTAGATTATTTCCATAGGAACTTTAGATAGAATCTGTTAAAATAAAAAAGAGAGAGAGAGACAACGGGCCCAAAATGGAGTCACTTGTGCTAAGCCCAGGTCAGCAAACTGAGACTTTATACCTAAGCTAAATGCATTTGCAGCCTCTCCCGGGAATGTAATCTTAACCGATCATTCTGGAATTTCCTGGTAAGCACTAGTGAGGTAATCCACCTTTCATCCCCTGAAGGAAGGTGACCTTGCCTGAAACAATCTGCTCTCCCTGCCTCTCCCCACTTTCTGCCCATAAAAGCCTCCATGTTTATTGTCCCTCCAAGCTCTTCTCTGTGTTCTAGACGGGATACTGTCTGACTCATAAATCATTGAATAAAGCCAATTTGACCTTGAAATCTGCTCAATTGAATTTTGTTTTTTGATAAATCAAATCACCTAGTTTCAGAAATAGAAATATAATTATTTTTCTTTTTTATTGCATCACAACAAGTTTGCTGATTAGTTTAGAAAGAAATATTATTTTAACAATTCTGACTCTTCCCATCCAATAACAAGATATGTCCTTCCATTCATTCACGTCTCCTTTTATGTACCTCCGTGGAGTCGTACATTTCATTCATGTGTTTCCTGAATCCTGTAGTTTCAGAGGTATTTAATTTGGTTCCTTTTGCTGTTGTTGAAATGTGGTCTTTTTATTCTATTTTCTAATTGGATGTTTCTATAAAGGGACACTACTAATTTAGTGCACTCAGTATTTATCAGCTATTTTACTCAGTATATTTATAATTATTAATAATTTCTCCAGTTTCAAAATGTGATTTAAACATAACTAAAGAGGCTAAGAATGGGGGAAAAGGTACAGGAAATAAGAAGCATAAAGGGTAGGGACAAAATAGACAGGGGGAGGTTAAGAATAGTATAGGAAATGTAGAAGCTGAAGAACTTATATGTACGACCCATGGACATGAACTTAGGGGGAGGAATGCTGGTGGGAGGGGCGTGCAGGGCAGAAGGGAATAAAGGGGAGAAAAAATGGGACAACTGTAATAGCATAATCAATAAAATATATTTAAAGAATAAACATAACTAAAACTTCATGATCCTGTTTCCTCTCAAATAGTGATCTTCCTGATTTAGTTGTGAGCATGTGGTCTCTGAAACACAACAGCTCATGCTCATAATCCCGGTTTTCAACCTTGAGTTTCTTAACCCATCTGTGGTTTAGTTTCTCTCACCTGTAAAAGGGGAGTAACTACAGTACCTGCTCCATAGAGTTGCTAACAGATTAAATGAGCTGGGCAGGCAAAACATGGAGACGAATGCACCACATGTAAGCACTAAGTAGGTGATTGCTCTCGCTGCCACAGGGCCAGGTCTATAAATGCTACAGCAACAGGGACACATGCGAGGCCTGTGTGGAAGGGTGGTTTCCAGTCTCCAGGGCGTGGCATGAGTGCTTTACAAGTTTGCACTGTTATCACAATGCAAGAGAGCTGTGAACCTCCAGGTCAGGCACACACTTATGCATTCCAGTAGCGTTTACTGCATACTGGTAGAAATAGAGAAGGTCTAGAACAAAGATTCATGTTTTATCTTATCTGTTAACAAAATGTTTTGCATTTTTATCTGTGTACGCACCTTTATGTTTATTACAATGTCACTTACAATACCGAAGATACGGAAGCATCCAGAGTGCCCATCAATAGGCGAGTGGATAAAGAAGAAGTCGTGCATCTGTACAATGGAATATTACTTGGCCGTAAAAAGAATGAAATCTTACTATTTGCACCAACATGGATGAAACTAGAAGTTACTATGCTAAATGAAATAAGCTTGACAGTAAAAGACAAACACCACAGGGTTTTATTCATATGTAAACATAAAGAACAAAAGAAACAAACAAACAAAGTGGAAACAGACTCACAGATACAGAGAGCAAATTGATAGTTGCAGAACGAAGCGGGTTGGGGGACTGGGTGAAAAGGGTGAAAGGATTAAGAAGGTCATATTAGTAATTACAAAATAGTCATAAGGATATAAAATACAGCATAGGGAATATAATAATAATATTGTAATAAATTTGTATGTTGCCTGGTGGATACTGGACTTATCAGGGGGTCACTTGTAAATTATACAAATGGCTAACCACTATGCTGTGTACATGAAACTAGTACCAAATAATATTGAATGTCAACTGTAACTGAAAAAGGAGAAAAGTATTTTTAATTGTAGTGGAGGTTTTGTGAGGGTTAAGTTCGGACGAGAAACTCAGATGGCTAATTGGGAATTCTTTCTCTAGGGAGCACCAGAGAAACATATGGTCGACGATTCCCTTTGTGGATTCACCACGTGGCCCCTCACACAGCCTGGCCGTGTACACAGGGCTGGAAAGGCACGTGCATTGCTAATAATAGCAGAGAGGGGCTGAGTGCCTACCACGTGCCAGATTCTTCACTAACCGGTTTGTACACACTGAGTTATCTACTTTACACAAAACTTGGTAAGCAGGAGATAATGTTATCTGTACTTTACAGATAAGGAAACTGTATCAGAGGTTTAAATAAATTTCCCAGGTTTTCATAGCTGTAGGGCAGGGACCAGGATCCCAACCCGCTGAATCCAGGCTCCATTCTCATAAACCATTCTCTTGACTACGGTAGGCTTGTGTATGGCTTTTCTGTTTCCATTTCACAAGGCACTTCTCCTTTTCCCTTTAGGAAGTTAGTACCTATGCTGTCTACTTTGAATAAAACATTTGGTCTTCAGGAATAACCTGGCAGAGCTTATTTATATATAAATATCAACAGCAATCTGGCAACTTTTTCCAGGATAAAGGAAAGGAAAACGGAACCAGCCGTCAGTGAGCCGCAGCGTCCATCTCTTCCTTTTAGAAATAAGTTGTTCCAGTTTGTATTATCAGAGCAAATGAAGAGACTGAGATACAACTAATGTCACTTGTTTAATGTCATGAAGCTTTTGAGCCTGGTGACAACAACTTAGATTTAAGTCACTTGGTCTTAATTTTACATGAAATATTAAAAAGTGCTATTTTCTATTAAAGAAATTACAAGCATCGGCGTGAATTTGGAAAAGTATGGAAGACTAAATCTACCCAGTTGTCCCTGCAATCTGAAAGAAGACACACGACATTAGAGACATCCTGTGAGTGACAGAGGACACACAGGAAACACTAAAGGCCAACACGTTGTAGTTGCAATCATTGGTGGAATTCCTTCTTATTAGTATTATCTAACCAAAGCTGTATTAATCCTCTTAAGTAGGGTGCTCTATAATAATAAAAATAATAATATTTACAGATGGCTCACTTTATGCTAACACTATTGTTAGAGCTTTATATTCATTAAATTACAAAGCATTCCCAATGTTTTTATGAAGTAGATACTATTATTATTTTTCCCCGTTCACAGATAAAGAAACTAAAACACAGAATGGTTGAGTAACTGGCCCAAGGCGGCACAGGTAGTAAGTGAGGGTTTGCGGTCAGACTGGTTTTGAAGCCAATGACTACACCACAGTCGCTTTTGTAAAGCGGCTCCATCCTACAGTTTAATACATAGTCCTGCGATGCCCCTAGTCCTACATTACAGCTCTTCCTTTCTGGAAGTCTGAGGGGTTTAGCAAGTACCTCACGCAGTGGACAACAGATGCTAATTATGCTCACCTCTTTTGTCTCCTAGCTGCTGCTTTCATTCAGGTTCTTTGGATTTGTTATCTGCACACATGCATTTCTGGAAGCAGGTAAGAGCTGAGATGGATTTACACAGACTTTGTTGCTCCTCCTTATGAAGCATATTTTCCTGAATTTTCCACAGTCTGATGATCCAAAATTCTTACCTCTTTCTTCTCAAGCCTATTGCATTCTACTTGAACTCTATTTCCCTTGAACTGGCCTGACTTGGGCAAATCCTGAAGGGAGAAACCAGCTTAAGGTAAAAACAAACAAACAAACAAACAAACAAAAACAAACTTCAGGCACCTTTATAAAATCTATTCACCCCAGCGAAGAACTATTTCCTAAGTCTCATCAAGGCACAAGTTAGCAGTGCCTCAGCTTTGTGCTTGGTGGCGTCATCCCCAAGGTTGTTCCATCAGCAGCCCCGCTCACAGCTCAGCATCACCCTCCCTTTGGCACAACGCAGAGGACAAGTAGAAATGATCTCCGTTTGCTCTGAGCATCCCCCAGTAGGGCAGTGCAAGACCCCATTTCACTGCCTTCTGCAGAACTTTCTAGTTGCACATCATATTCACGATTATGCGCAAAGAAGTGTTGTTAATGATGTACATATGATCAATTTTTTCCTTTACAGAAAAAAATTATATCTGCAGCAAACTAGAATGATACTATATTGTGTGGGGAATAGCACAAACATTTCAGAACTAGTACAATTTTTGCCTTTTTCTGTTTCTGCCTGATTTCAGTAGAGATAATGTGTACATTAATAAGTATAATACATATAGCAGTGATACGTTATTTATTCATTTTATTACCGTGCAGTTGCAATACAATATTATATTAGATTCAGGTGTTCAACATTGTGACTCAGTGTTAATATCTCTTACAATGCGATCACAATAAGTTTAATAATCTTCTGTCACTATACAAAGTTATTATGATAATATTGACTATTTTCCTTAGGCTGTAAACCCTGTGACTTATTTTTTAATTAATTTATTTAAGATTTTATTTACTTATGTTTAGAGAGACGGGGAGGGAGAGAGAAACAGAGGGAGAGAAACATCGATCAGTTGTATCTCAGACGTGCCCCAAATGGGCCCAGACCCCCAACCCAGGCACGTGCCCTGACTGGGAATCCAGCCAGCAACCTTTGGCTTTGCATGACGATGCCCAACCAACTGAGCTACACTGGTCAGGGCCTTATTTTTTTAATAACTGGTGATTTGTATCTCTTATTCCTCTTCATTGTTTTTACTGAACTCCCCTATCTCACCCTTCTGGCAATCACCGGTCTGTTCTTTGTATCTGTGTGTCTGTTTCTGCTGCTTTATTTGTTTACTTGTTTTGTTTTTTAGATTTTACACATAAATGACATTTTATAGTATTGTTTTTTTTCTCTGTTTGAGTGGCAATTTGTATAAGAAGTGATACAAAGTTCAGGTTTAGATTCCCAAATTTAAATGCAATAGTATTAGTAGTGATAAGAAGACGTGATGTTTATTGTGTGTTTACAATGTTTTGAGAACTACATGTCAGTAACTCATCTTTTTAAACCTATGAGGTGGTAGGATTTATGGAAACAATAAAATATTTATTAGTATTTCTGAAAATATAAAACAGCATGAAATATTAGTTGCACACATCTTATGGTTCAGTCATCTAATAAATATTTGTTGCCTGTACTGATTCCTATGTACACAGGAAAAATAAAATACTCCTGATGGCCTCGAGAATGAAAGACTGATACATAGACGTGCTACAACAGAGTGCAGTGTTCGCAATGGTATACACACATAAAAATATTCCAGACCAAAGAAATGTACAAAGATTGAACTTTACAGAGAGGAAGAATTGAAGTAGTCAATAAACACTTCCTGGAGAAGATAAGTGTGCTTCACAACGCATGCACTTTCTCCTCCACCCTAGATCTCCCCGCTGGAGGGATGGACGTCTGGGCAGACTTGATTTCCTTTGGTCAGTGGTTAACATCAGAAGTGGTCCAAAGAGAAATGTCAATGTTCTCGTGCGGTTGAGCTTGCTTCCGTGAGCTCCTGATTCTCATCGTCATCAGAAGGTGCCTGAGCTAAACCCTGGCCCTAGAAGGGTGAGAGACGTATGGCACAAAGCCAACACCAGCCTGTCCCTTGGAGGCAAGCCCAGCGAGTCCAATGTGATTAGCCAAATCCCAGTGGACAGGCAAACATGTAAGAGACAAGGAAATACTCACTGCAGTACCTAATATGAACTGAGTATTTGTGTCCCCCTCTCACAGGCGTGTTTTCGTGATATAGTCTTTCCTGTAGGTGAGTCAGGCAACTGCTCAGCTAGCTGTCTGCTGAGCATCCCAGTACCAAGGAACAGACAGGAGTCACACGAGGTAACCATGCTATTCACTCAGCTTTTATTGAATGTAGGTTCACTCAAAGTAGAACATCAACATGCATTAACGTCCTACTCTCACTCTAACAATCTGAGAGAAACATCACACACACACATACAGAGCAATCAATGGGAGATAATGAACCATAGTCCCGGGGTCTCTGCCTGCAGGCTGGGGAGACAGCATGGCGGGCAAGGGACTTGTCAGCGTCTTGCAAGAAAGGATCCCTGGAGCCAGGTAGGCAGCAGGGCAGAGCCTCTTGTGGCCGATGCCAAGGGAGATCAGCGTGGTGTGGAGCAGCACCCTGGTGTGTGGAGCTCGGCCGTCTCAGCAGTGGTCTGGGGCCTGCCTCAGTTATACCTTGAGAGTGGTACACTCCACCCTCCGGGTCCTTTGAGAAGTGTCTCGGCACCCCTGATACCTAGTGGGGAATTCCCCAGGAGCCTATCTACGGTAGTCCCGCTCTGCAGACACGGCTGTTCTGGTCACGTGTGCAGATGTCTTGAGTGTGTCTCCCTGCCAGATGTGTCTGCTCTGACTTACTTAGTTTTCCTCTTGAACCAAAGGGTCAGGGCTGACTGGTGGCCATCTTGGTTGACATGAGTGACTCCACTTTCTTTTCTATATTTTATACTATCTTGATCAGACCATGTTGGGAGAAACTCCCAGAATCTCGGTTCTTCTCACCGTTGCAGTAAAGAATTAGAGATCGGTGAGTCTATTAACGTGCAGGCAGGGTTGATTGGTGATCCATTTTCATGGAAGAGAACTGGCTTAGCAAGGTCAGGGTAGGGGACTGAAAGGCATAGGGTCAGGGTAAGGCAGGGGAAAGTAAGTCACGCAAAGGCTGGGATGAAAGTGCACACGTGGTCAGAGGCCAGGCGGTCAGAGAGCCAAGAGCACCAAGCCTGCCAAGCCCCAAACTTTTGTCTTGAGGACTTACACAGTTGGTGGTACAAGGGGTGAGGGAGTTACATATTGGCTGACAGGTAAAGGTGGTGCTAGCTTTCCAGGATACAGGTGTCAGTACCCAAAGGTATTAATCAGCTTCTTCCTTAGGCACTATGGGCCCTTTTCAGCCTTTCAGACCCTGGGATGAAAGCACAGTTTCAGCCCTGGCTGGTATGGCTCAGTGGATGGAGAGCCGGCCTGCGAACCAAAGGATCATTGGTCCGATTCCCAGTCAGGGCACATGCCAGGTCCCCAGCTGGGGGCCAGTGAGAGGCAACCACACATTGACGTTTCTCTCCCTCTCTTTCTCCTTCCCATCCCCTCTCTCTAAAAATAAATAAATAAAATCTTTAAAACAATAAAGAAAGCACAGTTTCAAAGGCTTTATTTCCCAGACAACGGGGAAAGATACATAGAATTCAAGGACTGCTGAGTCAGTGGGTGGGGCACGTAACCCTTCTCCTCCCTACCCGTTTCCCCTCCGGCCGTCCATTCTGCCATCGCAGGACCAGCGCCATTTTATCGGTCCTGCTCCCCACACCCTCCAAAAAGATCTTCATGTTGAATCCCTTATCTCCAACATTATGGTGTTTAGAGATGGGACCTTTGGGAGGTAATTAGGATTAGTTAGATCATTAAGGCGGAGACTTCCTGATAGAATTAACCTTTATAAAAAGAAGAAGAGACACAAGCTCTCTCTCAAAGTATTTGCAACAGGGAAAGTGCCAGTGAAGTCAGGAGAAGATCATCGTTTGCCAGCAAAGAGGAGGGTTCTCACCAGGCACCCGATCTGTTGGCACCTTCATCTTGGACTTCCAGTTCCCAGCACTGTGAGAAACGCTCGCTGTTCAAGCCCCCTGGTCTGTGGCATTTTGTTCTAGCAGCCCGAGCTGACGAAGGCAATGCTGATAGTATTTTGTGGCTGCATGTTTCACAGCAAAAACTGAGTGATAAGAACCAATAGATGAAACTTCTTCCTCACAATACACATTTAATTCAATACATCCATTATCTTGCGAAGGTATTAGCTGCAGCCATACAATGCTTTTAATTCCACCCTCGTTATTGCTTGTAGATTGAGATCATCCTCCTACTATGTAAATAACTTACCCCTTCGAATATACAATGGTTCCTTTCTCCTTGGGTAAAGAGGGAGATTAAAAAAAAATTTTGCCCAGATTTACGGTTTTGTGTGCTTCATCTATAGTAAACATGGATAAGAAAAATATAAAGAAAAATATGTAAGGATACAGTAAACAAAACATCTTATTTTGAAACAAATTTATCTTATATTTAAAAAGCTCAGCAATTAGTTCTTAAAAGAGCTTATCACTATGTCTATTTTCAAGCTATCACCCCTGCCTAGTACAGACAGTTCTTGAGGAAAATGTAAAAAAAAAGGAACATTTTTCTAATACAACTTGTATTTTCAGTGTGAACACATTATTTCAAAATTCTTTATTCCGAAAGATTTTTATTTTTCAAAAGGTAACACAGAGTGGGCGGCAAGGAAGATAATGAGTGAGTTCCCCTCCCTCCAACTCTCTTTCCTGACCTTTATCAAAGTCCATTTTCTTCTCCTTGGGGAAGAAAAAGTGATTCTGATCATTTGCCTCAACCAACAAAAATTTCTGAGGAAAGAGCAAGTAAAAGATCCTTCCATTGGGCGGCACAACAGTAATTAATTGCACTATTAAGTAACCTATAAAAACCTGGGGGAAAACAGATGAACACGAATGAGGGACCCGTGGACGGAGCCAGGGGGTGGGATGGGATTGAGGGTGGGAGGTGGGCGTGGATCGGGCAGGGGAAAGTGGTGGTGGGAAAATGGAAACAACTATATTTGAACATCAATTTAAAAATTAAAAAAAAAAATAAACCTGGGGGAACAAATGTTCTTGAGAAATGTATCCCAAAGGATTTATGTTAATCAAAGCATGAGTGATTCGGAGAAAGAAGGAAGGCAGGCCTGGGGAAAGGCAGCCTCTCAGGAGGCCTGGGGTGCCTCACCCAAGGGGGTGAGAGGGAAGTGTGTTTCTGAGGTGGATGCTGTTGTGCGGAGCTTCCAGTTAATCAGGTCACACGAATGCCGTGTGAATTAACATCAAAATCAAGGTAGCATGCAGTGATGATTTAGTGATTTATTTTTGCTTGCAAGAGCGATTGTCTCAGGAGTGAGTAACAAAAAGGGTTTTGAAGCAAATGTATATTTCAGGAGGTGGGAGACTATCACCCTTACTCATCCCTGTGCATATTTATTAGGTGAATCATTCTGATTTTTGACTCAAGATTTGGGCAGTTTGACCTCATGAGGATCTCTTGGTTTGGCTTAGTTCTCAGATATATCCGGAGCATTTGAACAGGCACTAACACTTCAGAGATGCTCAGCATGCACTGGTTAAGGAAGAGATTGCAGGGCTACTACTAAACTCCATGGTCTGATCTTTCATTCTGAAAGATTTCTTTAGGAATAGGTTGAATAGAGATCCAGGAAGCAGTGAGGCAAATTTGAGGAGAACTGGAGAAATAAAGCCAAGCTAATCCTACAGGGCTGGTCAGGCGCATAAGCAGTGAAGATCTAAAGGAACAGAGAAGGACCTTATAGAAACATCCCTGTTACCTGCCCTGTTACCAGTCTCCCTTTCCCCAAAATAAAACAAAGGGGATATTTACTTTTTCATTTATCTGTTCACTCAGCCTGTATTTGTCTTATTTTGTGAGTCCGTCCCCAAAACAAAACTCTGAGATGAAAACTTGAGGGCACACAGTTGGTTTGGTGGGTGAGGAAAGCACCAGCAAGTGATTGGAGTTGGGGGGTCACAGAGAAGATGTGGTCAACGGCCAAGTCCACCCGGAGCCACAGCGGAGACGTGGAGCCGGCACCCATGGGGAATGGAAATCATTTTCATTTTTCAAGCCCTAAGTTGAATATTTTATTGCCATCCTATTGCCCCTCTCGAGAATAATGTCTATCCACTCGCTCAATATCTGCTTTTAGAGGTTCTTCAATTACATCAAACAACAGTATTTTGATACCCCAACATAGAGATGCTTTAAATTGTAATATAAACCCATGCTCATTATGAAATCCCCATTAACACATGAAAATCTAAAGATTAAATCCCCCTGTAAATGAATATGTTAAAGCCCAAAGATTTCCAAATACTTTCCATAAATCTCCAAAATAAATGTCTTCATATTTTCAGCTAAAGGTGCAAAGCGGTCAAAGTCCTCTCCAATTTCTTTTTTTGCTTAGATTCAGTGGGAGGACGGAGCTCCTGATAGTTGCACAGCCAATTCCTGGGATGGCTGTCCTTCTGTCACACTGCAAAAAATTGTTTTAATTCAATGCCAAGTCTTACTTTCAAGGTCAAATGAGGTTGTAACGCATTCAAAATTATTACAACACTGGAACCCTGATAACCAATATTCCAATCAGAAGTTCTTTGGACACAATGCATTTACCATATTTTGAGGGGGAGAGTAACCTAGCCATATGGTTTCTCTTTGAGCAGGTTAGGGGAAATGAGGGCCCTGCAGTACCACCACCTGTTTGTATAAATAAAGTTTTATTAGAACACAGTCAAACATATTCATTTCCTGGTTTCTCTGCTTCGAAGAAAGAGTTAGGTCCTGTATAGAGAGACCTTAGGTCATGGGAAGTCTGAAATATGGGCCATCCGGCCCTTCGCAGAAGCAGCACGCTGTCTCAGTAGCCTTGGAAACCTTATTGCTAAGTTTAAAGTATTGCAATGGAAGGAGCCCAGGTCACAGGGTCAGGGTCTCAGATAGATGCTTTCATCTCACTTTTTACAACTGGTCAGTTTGCATTACCTTCCATGTCTTATATTTTTTTTAAATCTCGTGTTTTTATTACGCATCAACTCTGGCTATTGGCACATCTTCGGCAATAGTCACTGAACATTTTTAGGCCACGGGGGCATCGATCCATAGCTGACTGTGGAAGAGCACAGGCGGATGGAACACCCTCCACGCAAATGGACTTCCACCCAAGAATCTTGTTGAGCAGATTTCTATACCGAACCGGCTCCTATGTTTCTGAAGCATGTGTCTTGAGGAGCTTAGCAAAGTCTTCTTCCAAATGCTCTTCAAGACACTGTGTGCCCTCTGTTTGGGAGTGTTCCAGGACTCAAGAAGTCTGTCTTCTTGCTACATCTGTGCTTCTCCTTCCATCGAAGGCTGCTCCTCCCAAGCTGGGTCTCCCTCCACCGTTTTGCCCCTTTCAGAGGGCTCTGTCGGGTTTCTAATAGCTTCAGTAGGCCGTTCAAGTTGGTCCTTTTTCTTCTCTGACACACATAAGCCTAGTATGGTTTGTCATATCAAAATCTCTTTTTTCTTTTTTTTACTTCCCCTTTACTTACTGTCTAGAGCAGTTTTGGTTTTACTACATTCCTAAATCGAATAGTTCTGCGTCTTCTCAACATGCACCCTATTCAAATAGATTTTATCTACCAAACTGGATTAAATAACCCCACCAGGAGACTGGTCTTCCAGTAGCTACACATCTCATCCAGATGGCCAGCCTGGAGAATTTATTATCATTCAGCACAGTTTCTCACTAATATTCTTCATCTTTGTTTCCAGTTTTAATATTATAAATTCCTTAGGCCTAAGGGAATGCCCTATCTGGATGTCCACCTATAATATCGAGTATCGCCTCGAAGTCATCCCATAAACCTGTGAGGATTCCTAAATCCAAAATTAGTCTAGATGTAATCCCCCCATGCCCTCAATAAAAAACGAAGTCGTGGTCATCAAACAGTCCTTCTTACCAAAGCCTGCGGCTAATAACTTCAAATTGAGATGCTCATGAATAGTTTAGGTGTAGAAAAACTCAGCTTCTCTCAGACAGAGGGTCTTCTAAGACTCCTGGGTAGTTCCAGGTCATCCTGTAGCAGCCTGCACTCTAAAGCCCTTAACATGTGACAAAAGCAAGACTACTGTTTTTTAACTAAAATGTCACCATAACAAAAGTAAGCACATGCTTTATCCAACTAGTATGGTTTTCACAGTAAAAGAGGACACTGCTGTTATTTGTGCAGGGGCATTGGGCATACCCCAGACCGACCTGGGAAATTAGAGTGGCAGGTTACTGTTTGCAATGGATGCTTTTCCTGAGGTCCAGCCATTGTGCAGCCAGAAACCTTTGCTGAGGCCCGCGTGGCATCATGTGAGTGCCGGGGACTGCAGCCAAGTCTCTGCAGTGGCAGCCCGACCCCAGCGTAAGAACAGACTCAGTGGCACCACCAACACAGGCACGTCGTGTGTAAGGGGGGTGGGCACAGTGTCACTGAAGGCTTCTCCAAAACCGTGTTTTATGTTCGATGGACGCACAGGAGTAAGGTAGGTTATTGGGGGTGGCATGTTTGAAGTACTGCAGTGTACGGATTCTCTCATTCCTTCAAGACCAAACCCGTGGGGAGGAGACTGAGGTAGGCGTCGGCCAAGTCAGTCCTGAGTCTGAACTCTGGAGGACAAGGACAGCCACTGCCCTCTGTTTAAGCGCAGAGGTGATCGCTCTGATCATGAAAGATCTCGTTGGCTACAGTGTGGAAAATAGATCGTGCTGACCGGGCGGAGGCCGAGAAGGGAGCTGGAAAGCTGTCTCAGGCCTGTGGTCATGGACGATACGAGTTTGAACTAATGCAGATGCCGGAGAGAGAAAACAGGACAAGCTCCGACGTTGCAAGGGAGGGTGCAGATGAGTGTAGGATTGTGAGGGGCGGATAAGGAGTTTTGTCAGAATTCTGACTTAGTGTCACCCACCAAGAGCAAATACAGCACAACCATGGGGGTTGAGCAGAAGCTGTGCGTGTGGGAAAGGTGTGTAATTATATGGAGAAGGAAAAGACAGAAACACAAAAAAAGCACCGACTTCATGATTTGCTAGGTTCTGTCCAACTTACCAACTGTGTTAAACTGTTCAGTGCCACTAAATGATTTCACTGCCCCACATGTGATTTCTTTCTATTCATCGTTTATTATTATTTATTTATTTATTGTGAAACAGCTGTATTCACTTTTCCTCGTTCTCACTCAGTCCCGAAGGCTGTAGCATGTGGTTTCTTTTTCTGAGTGTGCCTTCTCTAAACTCGTTCATAGACATGGGTCAGCATACTTTTGGAGAGCTGGGTAGGAGATTAAGAAAAACTTCAGTTTGACTCCTGCTTCCCACCTACCTAATCTTCATTTTACTTAATTTGAAAAATGGCATGACAGTTCCTTCCTCTATGGCAATGACCTTAGATAAAATCCTGCGTGTTAGATATTTAGCATTGTTCTTGGTGCAGGGTGAGATTTTTCCAAATGGTGATCGCTATTGAAGAGTGTTTGGGCATTTATTTCCTGAAATGCAAAACCAGAGGGGATGTCCAGTTAGAGGACAAAATTGATTTATTCAATGAACATTTTTAAATAACATAAACTAATTTGAAAAACATATCCTCTGGCCATGTTGGAATAAGTGGCTCTAGACTCACTCTCCTTCCCTAAGGAGCTAGAAAACTAGACAAGATATGTGGAAACTGTTTTTCTGACAATGCAAACAGGCAGTGCTGAATTGTTAGTCCAGAGAGAAAAGCCACAAACAAGAGGAACCACTCAGCATTTCTGCCTCCGGGGACTTGTACAGAAATCAAAGGTCCCATAGCAGAAACCTAAAAAAAATAGAAGGTTTAGTAGTCTGAAGCAATTAGTTGCCAGCAGAATACTTGTAAAAGAGAGCTGTCGCACACATGTGCATGCAGGCATGCACACTCACACAGAATCTACAAATCTGCATGGGGATTCTGAAGATTGCTCTGCTGAACAAGAAATTGCACCTGTATAGCATGTAACTTGAAAGTACCAGGAGAGAACTAGCAGAGGACTACCAGGTAAAGAATTCCCAGAGACTGCAAAGGTCTGGGGGATACCAGTGTCCCTTTGAGTTTGAGTGGAGAGATCGCACTGAACACTGGAGGCATTCAGTGGAGACCTAAGAGGTTAATACTTTGCAAGTAGAAATCTGCAAGGCCACAGTAAGGGCCGCTTAGGGCTGCTATAACAAAGTTTCAGATCAAGGCTGCAAAGACCAAACCACGTCACTATAAGTATTGTTTTATGAGGGGTTAATTTCAGATATTCAAACATGCTTTATTGACGAATGCTTCACATCAACCCAGAAATTATTTTATGCAAATAAGCAGAGAAACTGGACCTATAGCTGGTCATTAAAAGCAGACTTACAAATGATAAACATTACGGAAATAGTGAGCAAGGACTTCGAGACAGGCATTATAAATGTGCTGTGCATACAAATTAAAACATACAAATATTGAGAAAAGAAATGGAAGATATAAAAATGAATCAGATGGAAATTGTAGAGACACAAATGCAACATTTAGAATAAAAACATTACTGGATGAGCCTAACTACAGCTTGGGGAAAAATCATCAATGGCCTGAAGGCACTTCAAAAACAACTTCCAGAAACTGGAACAGAGAAATAAATGGTACACAATGAACAAACACTCAATGACATGTGGGAGGTCACTCAGAGATCAATCACAGAGCAGAAGAGAGACACATATTTGAAGAAATTGTGGTATTTTTTAATTGAATGAAAATCACAAAACACAGATCTAGTAAGTTGAGCTGAGCATGAAGTGAACCCCAAGTACATAAGCGCAGAGTGAGTCACATGGGAGCACATAGCAGTGAAAATGCTGAAGACCAGCGATAGAGAAATACACATGAAGGGCAATCAGAGAAAAAAGGAATAATACATAACAGTAAACAAAGGTAAGAATGACCTCCTGTCATGGTTAAGTTTATGTGGCAACTTGATGGTGTTTGGGGATAATAGTAATGATGAAATTGGTCATCCTTGCGTTAAGAGGATTGCCTTCCATGATGTGGGCTCCTCTAGCCCCCAATAGAACAAGAAGACTGACCTCCCCAAGCAAGGGGGATCTTCAGCAGATAACCCTCAGACTTCACGTGCACCCGAGCTTTCCTGGGTCTCAAGCTCACCAACATACATTGCAGATTTGGAATTGCCAGTCTCTGTAATATGGTGAGTCAATTCCTTACAATAAATGTTTTTCTATATCATATATAGAATGTCAATTGGCTTTTCAGAGCCAATGTCTAATACATCCCCCTAAATCTGGATTTTTTAATCTTTAATTTTTTAAAAATTGTATTTGCAAAAAAACTAAAAAAAATCAAATTTGTATAAGATTAGATTTCTCTTTTAAATTTTATTTTTGTTTTTAGATCAAGGGGATGGGAGGGAGAAAGAGAGGGAGAGAAATGTCCGTGTGAGGGAGAC